>PISX010021880.1:0-32753 GCA_004024625.1 Mellivora capensis
TTAAAAAAAAAAAAAAAAAAAAAAAAGGGACAAGAACCATATGATCCTCTCAATAGGTTCAGAAAAAGCATTTGACAAGGACAGCATCCTTTCTTGATTAAAACTTTTCACAGTGTAGGGATGTAGGGTACAAACTTCAATATCATAATAGCCACCTATGAAAAACCCACAGTGCATATCATTCTCAATGGGGAAAAATGGATGGCTTTCCCCTAAGGTCAGGAACAGAGCAGGACTGTCCACTGTAACCACTGCTGTTCAACCCAGTACTAGAAATCCTAGCCTCAGCAATCAGAAAACAAAAAGAAATAAAAGGCATCTGGATTGGCAAAGGAGAAGTCATACTCTCCCTCTTTGCAGATGACATGATACTCTATGTGGAAAACCCAAAAGACCCCACCCCAAAATTGCTAGAACTCATATAGGAATTCAGTAAAGTGGCAGGATATAAAATCAATGCACAGAAATCAGTTGCATTTATATACACCAGCAATTAAGCAGAAGAAAGAGAAATCAAGGAGTCAATCCCATTTACAATTGCACCCAAAACCATAAGATATCCAGGAATAAACCTAATCGAAGAGGCATAGGACCTGTACTCAGAAAACTATAGAATACTCATGAAAGAAATTAAGGAAGACACAAAGAAATGGAAAAATATTCCATGCTCATGGATTGGAAGAACAAATATTGTGAAAATGTCTATGCAACCTAGAGCAACCTACACATTCAATGCAATTCCTATCAAAATACCATTAACTTTTTTCCACAGAGTTGGAACAGATAATCCTAAAATTTGTATGGAACCAGAAAAGACCCCAAATAGCCACAGGAATGTTGAAAAAGAAAATAAAAGCTGGTGGCATGACAATTCCAGACTTCAAGCTCTATTACAAAGCTGTAATCATCAAGACAGCATGGTACTGGCACAAAAACAGACACATAGATGAATGGAACAGAATAGAGAACTCAGACATTCAACTCTATGGTCAACTAATCATCAACAAAGCAGGAAAGAATATCCAGTGAAAAAAAGACAGCCTCTTCAACAAATGGTGTTGGGAAAATTGAACAGCCACATGCAAAAGAATGAAACTGAAACACTTCCTTACACCATATACAAAAATAGACTCAAAATGGATGGAAGACCTAAATGTGAGACAGGAATCCATCAAAATTCTTGAGGAGAACTCAGACAGCAACTTCTTTGACCCTGGGCACAGCAACTTCTTGCTAGACACATCTCCAAAGACCAGAGAAACATAGGCAAAAATGAAATATTGGAACTTCATCAAGATAAAAAGCTTTTGTGCAGCTAAGATAAAACAACAACAACAACAACAACAACACCCAAAAAACCCAAAAGGCAACCAACAGAATGGGTGAAGATATTTGCAAATGACATATTGGATAAAGGGCTAGTATCCCAAATCTATAAAGAATTTACCAAACTCAACACCCAAAGAACAAATAACCTAATCAAGAAATGGGCAGAAGACATGAACAGACATTTCTCCAAAGAAGACATCTAAATGGCCAACAGACACATGAATAATTGCTCAATATCACTTGGCATCAGGGAAATACAATCAAAACCCTAGTGAGATACCACCTCACACTAGTCAGAATGGCTAAAATTAACAAGTCAGGAAATGACAGGTGTTTCTGAGGATGCAGAGAAAGGGAAGCCCTCTTACACTGTTGGTGGGAATGCAACATGGTACAGCCACTCTGGAAAACAGTATGGAGGTTCCTCAAAAAGTTGAAAATAGAGATACCGTGTGACCCAGCAACTGCACTACTGGATATTTATCCTAAAGATAGGAATGAAGTGATCCAAAGGGGCATGTGCACCCCAATATTTATAGCAGCAAAGTCTATAATAGCCAAACTATAGAAAGAGCCCCGAAGTCCACTGACAGAGGAATGGATAAATCAGATGTGATGTGTACACACACACACACACACACACACACACACACACTGGAATATTACACAGCTATCAAAAAATGTAATCTTGCCATTTGCAATGACATGGATGAAACTAGAGAGTATTATGCTGAGAGAAATGTCAATCAGAGAAAGACAATTATCATATGAGCTCACTGATAGGTGGAATTTAAGAAACAACGCAGAGGATCATAGGGGAAGAGAGGAAAAAATGAAACAAGACAAAATCAGAGAAGGAGATAAACCATAAGAGACTCTCAATCATAGATGCAAAGGGTTGTTGGAGGGGAATGGGTTGAAGGGATGGGGTAACTGGTTGATGGACATTAAGGAGAACACATGATGTAATGAGCACTGGGTGTTATATAAGACTGATGAATCACAGACCTGTATCCCTGAAATAAATAATACATTATATGTTAATTATTGAATTTAAATTAAAAAAAAAAAAGAAAAAAAGGGGGAAAAACCCCCAAACCTCTGAGCAGCCCTAAAAACATGGCACTCAAATTTAAATTTGTATAGATAAATGTTAAATTTATTTGAAAAAAAAAAACAAACTCTGAGCTGTGGTTCTCAAACCTTGGATTCTCAGGACCCCTTTATAGATTCAAAAATTTTGAGAATCTTAAAAGGCTTTTGTTTATGTGGGTTATATCTACCAATATTTGTTGTATTAGATATTACAAATGAAACATTTAAAAACTATTTGCTTACTAATCCCTTCAAATAACAAGAAATCCCTTGTATAAATATAAATAACAATTTTAATATGAAATTACCACATTTTCCAAAAGAAAAAATTCATGAAAAGAGTTGCACTGTTTATATTTTTGTAAATATCTATAATGCTGACTTCACAGAAGACAGGAAAATTCTCACATCTGCTTCATATGTTGGTCAGACATAAAAGCAATGAATGACACACAGTTTCTAGAAAATTCCACTGGAAGTACTTGTGAAAATGAGAGTAGCAGGCTCACAACATCTTCCTATTACTATGAAAATACTTTGACCTCATAGATATACCAGACCATACTTCTGAGAAAACATACCTAGAGTTCATAAAAGCAAAACTAAAAGCAGAGAAAGGATGACTTGGGGATATTAGAAATTGATTTGTCAAGATAAAACAAAGAACTTTACTTTTTTTTTTTTTTAAAGAAAGCTCAAAAAAAAAATGTACTGTGATAAACTTCTATACAGTTGTGCTAATTCATTCAGAGTTTACCAATACAAGATTTATCATGATTTGGTTAGCAGCTATTTTGGAAGACAAAATACAGACTGTTAAGATGACTTAAGGTCATCTCTGCTTAGGTTGGTGGTTCTCAAAAGTGTGACCCTTGGCCCAGCACCATTGGGGAGACTCAGGATCTTGTTATAAACATGCATTCTTGGGATGCCTGGGTGGCTCAGTTGGTTAAGCAGCTGCCTTTGGGTCAGGTCATGATCCCAGCGTCCTGGGATTGAGTCCCACATCAGGCTCCTTACTTGGCAGGGAACCTGCTTCTCCCTCTGCTTCTGCTGCCACTCTGCCTGCCTGTGCTCTCTCTCTCTCTTTCTGACAAATAAATAAATAAAATCTTAAAAAAAAAAGAAAGAAAGAAACATGCATTCTTGGGCCCCATGGCAAACCTACTGAATCAGAAATCCTGAGGCAGGCCCCAGAAATCTGCATTTTCATAGCTAAGGCTGATGAATGCTAAAGTTTGAGGAGCATTGGCTTAGATAACCCTAATTTCTTTCTGGAGAAAAGATTACAGAGAGAATTCTTTAAACAGAAGAGAACAATATTTTCCTGAGAATCATTAAAAAATAATAGAACTATTTACTTGCAAACAGTACTTATACTAATTAAGGATTCCTGAAAAAAAGCCCTCTAAGGACATCCTCAAGGGAACATATCAGCTGAACTTTTTATTAAGAGTTTTAAAATAAACATACATTTTTCTAGTTAAGATTAGCCCTCCTTCTAAGTAGTCAGAATTAATAAGGTTAAACTGTACATAATTTAAAACAGGCCTACAAAACTTTAATAGTATAAAAACAATAGATGTGCTCTGGCTTGTGAAAAAGATCTCATCTGCCAAAAAAGCCATCTGAACTGCAGAGAATACAATATTATATCCTCTCCAAACCTACTGATATGAGGCTCCCAGGTTTTTTTTTTTTTAAAGAGTTTATTTATTTATTTGACAGAGCGAGAGATCATGAGTAAGCAGAGAGGCAGGCAGAGAGAGAGAGAGAGGGAAGCAGGCTCCCCGCTGAGCGGGGAGCCCCCGATGTGGGGCTCGATCCCAGGACCCTGAGATCATGACCTGAGCCGAAGGCAGAGGCTTAACCCACTGAGCCACCCAGGCACCCCAACCAGGCTGTTTTTTTTTAAACAGATGTTAACCAGACTTATTGTGGTGATCATTTTACAACATATACAAATATCAAATCATGCTACACACCTGAAACTAACGTTATATGTCAATTACATCTCAATCACCAAGTTTATAATGTCACAAAATTAACATGTGATATAATATTGGTTTGACCTTGTAAACCAACCATGTAATTGCATTATTTAGTTTCATTTTTAGGCAGATGTGGCATGAAAACACTGAGATCCCCACCTCGAAGATCCTTTCTCAAGGGATGCTTCAGATGATTGATCACAGGTACCCAGAAAATTCCCACATTAACTTTCACTTCTACCAAAATAGTCACAAGAGGCCAGAAATGGCTCTTCTTTATCTGGGTACCCAAGAGCCGCAGAAACTTCTGTATACTTGTGGTACATTTTCCATTCTCTTTTTTTCATTAATCATTCTTTCTACCAACAAATATGAGTGCAGTGTCTAAATGTGCCTAATGAGTCTAATGTGCCTAATGTGTCTAAATGAGATTGCCAGCAACTCATGAAATTCTGTGCTCGAAATTCCAAATCTGTAATTTGGTACTGGTACCTTTTTGATATCCGCCTTGACCGCTTCTCCAGAGTGCTCCGTTAACCAGGCTGTGTCAAACCCAGGGGCATCGTTTGGCTCCTGGCTCCTCGCCACCTGCTGCCGAAATCTTGCGTTTTCCTGTTTTAGTTCGTTGACCTGCTGCCGGAGTTGGGAGTTCTTTACCTTCTCGTTTTCAGATACAAACTGCAAATGATTAACTTGAGTGAGCAGCTTTTTGAGTGTTGCTTTCAGTTTCTGTCTTTCTTCCAGGTGTTCCTTCTCATGCTTCTGAAATTCCTCCTGTAAAGACTGGAACTCTTGTTCATGGGCCGCCTTCTCTCTTCTCAGCAAGTCCAGAGTGGAGGTGGTGGCCTTTTCCAGCTCCCCCTTGAGTGGCTGCAGCCTCTCCACCTCCTTTTCTTTCTCGCTTAGGGTTCTGTCCATCTCTAGGCACTGACTGACGGTTTTATCTTTCTGTTGCATTTCAGTCATGTACCTTTCCTGTAGGTGAATGTAATTGCCCTTGATCTTCTTAAGCTCCAGCTCTAAGGTTTCCTTTTCATGCCTAGCTTCCTGAAGATGCTTTTGGGTTTGAGTTAAGACCTCGTGCAAATTCTTCAGTGTCTTGTCAGTGTCATTCTTCTCTAGCATCACTCTGTATTTGTCTTCAATTAATTCTTCCACCTTGGCCTTCAGCTTATTTATGATGTCCATGAACACCTGCTGTTTGGTAGTCTGCTTCTGAAGTTCTTCGACCTTCTTCTCTAAATACTTGTTGCTACTCTGCAGGTCTTGGATCCAAGTTTGCTGCTGTTTGTTAGTGTGCTGTAATTTCTGTAAGACTTCATTTAAAGCCATATCCTCTTCTGGAAATTGTAAGCTTTCCAAGCTCTGCTTTGTGTCAGGCATCTTGCCATCCTCTGGAGATGCTCCATTACCCCAAGTAGTGCCTGCAGGAGACCAAGCTGAGCCCATCCGTGGCCTGTCCACACCCTCCATGGCAACCTCCTTATGGTGACAGACCGGCATCTCAGGAATATCCCCAAAGGTCTGTATTCCTTTCGAAGACACTGAGATCTGTAAATTAGAGTATGTAAGTGTGAAAAAGAGTATAAAGATCATGAGTTTTGAAATCATATATAGCTGGCTTTGAATCCTAGGCCTCTAGTTTAGTTATAAAAGTTATAATCTCAGTCATAAAAGAGTAATGATAATGTCTTCTTCCAATAAAATAATACCTACTTTTTTTCCCCTAAGATTTTATTTATTTATTTGACAGAGAGAGAGAAACAGTGAGAGAGGAAACAAAAGCAGGGGGAGTGGAAGAGAGAGAAGCAGGCTTTCTGCCGAGCAGGGAGCCCAATGCAGGACTCGATCCCAGAATCCTGGGATCATGACCGGAGCTGAAGGCAGACACTTAAAAAACAACTGAGCCACCCAGGCGCCCCCAATAATAATACCTACTTAACAGACATACTTAAGTATTAACTGCTAAATGTATATGTAGCACCCAATAGCACAGCAGAGTACAAACAGTAGTTATATGATAGAGGTATGTATCACATTTACTTTTTCGGAAGAAAAACTCAGCTTTGATACCAACTTTTCTGAACACATGTGAGGCACTTTCTTTAACTTCAAATGAATTCAAAGAAATTTAACAATTACCCTATAGTCTGTGATGCCTCTTTTGAATGAAGACTTCTTTTGCTGCTCATTAAATCATTATCTCATGGCTATGACTCCTGTGAATGTAAGAATGTATAATGAACAGGTCTCGTGATTGATTTTCTCCCACAATACAGATTTTGGGGGCTTTTTCAAAGGATAATAAGTGATAGTAAGAAAATGTTATAATGAGTATGATATTTAAAACCCTGTAAAAGGGGGTGCCTGTGTGGCTCAGTTGGTGAAGCATCTGCCTTTAGCTCAGGTCACGATCCCAGGGTCCTGGGATCAAGCCCCACATTGGGCTCTCTGTTCAGTGGGGAGTGTGCTTCTCCTTCTCCTTCTGCTGCTCTCCATGCTTATGCTCTCTCTCTCCCTCTCTCTGTCAAATAAATAAGGAAATACATACATACACACATACATAAAATCTTAAAAAATAAGATAAACCCTGTGAAAGATATCTGCAGGGGAGGGCTGTATAACTTTCTAGAATTTAGAGATACTGGATCCCTGTATTTTAATGGTTTACCATTGTTCTGGGATAAAGATAACTATCCCTACTGAGGCCTACAAGATTCCCATGTCTGGTCTTGATGCCTGACCCATGCTACCTGTCCATCCTCATCTACTACCTGCCACCTTCGATCCCAAAACACTGGGCTCCTGCCAGGTCCTAGTGGGTGCCATGCTCCCTGAAGCCACACATTACTTCTGCATGGAATGCTAATCCCACCCATAGTTATCTTACTCCTAACTCATCCTTCAGAGCCCAGTTCAATTACCACTACCTTAGGAACAGTAAGATTCCCATCATTTTATTCATAGCATTTACCATACTTACAGTTTATAGTTTATATGTAATATTATATAACATACACAAACTTTACATACACATTATATTACTATTCATAGCACTTACCATAGATGAAAGTTTACATTTACTTTTATGATTAATGTGAGTTTCCTCTAGTAAGCTGTTATTTTATGAGGACAAAAGCACATTTTTTTTTAAACCATTAATGAACACATAGTACAGGGCCTAGCACATAATAGATTCCTGAAAGAATTTATTGGCTGAATAAACAACCAAATGCAGTGGAAATAGGAAAGAGCAATCTTGAGAAATACTAATTAAACAGATTTTTAAATGTCATTTTCCAGAATCAACACAGAGAAATAAAGTTCTCTTTTACATACTCCTTCCAAATAAATGAACAAAAAACCAGCTCATACTTGCAAATGAAACATAATAGTCATAGCTTTTCTCATCAGACTTAAAATAAAAAGGTACTATTTTTGCTATTCTAGGATTATACCTATTTTCCCATACCAATTCTTAAAATTGTTACTTTTTTTTAAAAGATTTTATTTATTTATTTGACAGAGAGACACGACGAGAGAGGGTACACAAGCCCAGGGGTGGGAGAGGGAGAAGCAAGCCTCCCACTGCGCTGGGAGCCTGATGCGGGGCTTGATCCCAGGACGCTGGGATCATGACCTGAGCTGAAGGCAGCCGATTAATGACTGAGGCACCCAGGCGCCCTTAAAATTGTTACCTTTTAAAATTTTTCAGAGTACGCAGAATTTATACTATTGGCATCTTCAGGGTTCTTAGGGACACTACATGTGTGTTGGGAAAGAATAGGTCAAAAGACAAATTAATATTTTCACTTTGGTAGAAAAATTACTATTTTGTGCTTGTCACAGAAATCCCTCGTCAGAAAAATTTTAAGGTTTTCTTGTCAAATGACCTAATATCACTCTCCTCCTTCTTTTCAACCTTTTCCTTTCTATAAACTGAATTCCAGCTGATTTGATTCACCAAACATAAAAGCCTATTATATTCAAGGCACTATGTTGATGCTAAGATACAAAAAAGTATGAGCAAGACAGAGCCCTGATCTTCAAGGAAAATACATTTGGTAGAGCTAATATTCCAATATGGACTTGATTTTATTTGAGAAATTTTGTTTCTAAATTGATTAAGATCTCAGAAGGCATCTTCCCAAAGAAGCAATGTCCCTTGTAGTCAGATTATCTAGCAGTACTTCAAGTCTCAGATTATACTGTATAATATGGAAAGCACATATTTTAACACTCTACAAATTATACTGACCATCAAAAATCTTACCTCCTCTGTTGTATAATTAGCTCTAAGATCAAAGAGGTTAAAGCTGTTCTCTTTGTAAAACGGTTTTTCAACATCTCTGTGCACATTCTCCTCATACAGGAAGCTTTGAGGTTGACTAGACTCCATGGAAGCACTTTTAGACAGTGACATTTCCCTGAATTTCAGTGTTTCTCCAAGGCTGTGGAGTAGAGGTGGGCTTCTAGAAGGTTGTCTGACACACTCGTGAGCAAGCTGGTCTTCATTGGTGGAGGTGCTAATTCCCACTGGATTTTCTTCCTTAAAAGAATCTTCCTTCACATTGGTGTCTTTTGCACAATCACACACACAACTTTGCCTTTCTGGTTTCTCTGTGTAAGGTAAGCTTTCTGTCGGATTTTGAAATATTATCATTCCATTATTAAGTGCTTCTCTGAGATGAAATTTGCAAATGGGTTCTAATTGCCTGAAGGAGGAAATGCCGGTGTCAGCTGGCTGAGTTAGTAGGTTCTGTGAATCATTTCCAATGCTGACATCTCATTAGAAAGAGAAAGATGGAAATAAGAATTAGCTGACCATAAACTTATATGTTAACAGTTATATTTACATTTATGAAACTGTTGGGAGTCTATTTAAAATTACATTAATTTCAACATTTTTTATTGAGTGGATTTCAGCATGACTCTGTGCTAGCAAACAAAACAGAACTACTTTTCCATGGGGGCTGGAAGTTCTCATATGACTGCTATAAAAAAGCTTGTTACAGTGATTCTGGTCAAATATCACTGCAACAAATCCTAAGGTATCTTCAAAATTCTTTTGTTATACTGTAATTTTAAAATATTTTGATTATGTTTCCAAAGACTACACAACCATGATAGAATAATAACAAACATATATAAACTTGTTTCATCTCATGACAATCCCATGAACTAGGCATTGTTATCATCCCTGTTGTACAGATAAGAAAACTGAGACATAAGAGATATTAAGTCACTTACTTGACTAAGGTTACAGAGTAGATAAGCGGTACAGCTGCAATTCTGGAATACTGTTTCTTTTCTTTTTATTTTTTTTCTTTTTTTTTAAATTTATTTATTTGACAGACAGAGATCACAAGTAGGCAGAGAGGCAGGCAGAGAGAGAGAGAGGGGAAACAGTCTCCTCGCTGAGCAGAGAGCCCGATGCGGGGCTCGATGCCAGGATCCTGGGATCATGACCTGAGCCGAAGGCAGAGGCTTTAACCCACTGAGCCACCCAGGTGCCCCTCTTTTTATTTTCTTAAATTTATTCATTTCTTTTTTAAATTTCTTTTCAGTGTTCCAGAATTCATTGTTTATGCACCACACCCAGTGCTCCATGCAATACGTGCCCTCCATAATACCCACCACCAGGCTCACCCAGCTTCCCACTCCCTTCCCCTCCAAAACTCTCAGTTCCTCAGAGTCTACAGTCTTTCATGAAGTTAATTAACATAGAGTGTAGTATTAGTTTCAGGGGTAGATTTAGTGATTCATCACTTACATACAATACCCAGTGCTCATCCCAACAAGTGCTCTCCTTAACACCCATCACCCATTTAGTCCATCTCCCACACCACCCCTCCAACAACCCTCAGTTTTTTTCCCCTAACTATAGTCTCTTATGATTTGCCTCCCTCTCTGTTTTTATCTTATTTTTCCTTCCCTTCCCCTATGTTCATCTGTTTTGTTTCTTAAATTCTGCATATAAGTGAAATCATATATTTGTCTTCCTCTAACTTAATTCACTTAGCATAATGCCCTCTAGCTCTATCCACATTGTTTCAAGGGGCAAGGTTTCATTTTTCCTGATGGCAGAGTAATATTCCAGGGTATTTATACACCACATCTTCTTTACCCATTTATCTGTCAATGGATATCTAGGCTCTTTCCATAATTTGGCTATTGTGGACATTGCTGCTATGAACACTGAGTACATGTGCCCCTTTGAATCAGTACTTTTGTATCCTTTGTATAAATACCTAGAAGTGTAATTTCTGGGTTGTAGGGTAGTTTGTGGTTTTTTTTTAAAGATTTTATTTATTTATTTGACAGAGAGAGAGAGAGAGATCACAAGTAGGCAGAGAGAGAAATGGAAGCAGGCTCCCTGCTGAGCAGAGAGAGAGCCCGATGCGGGGCTCGATCCTAGGACCCTGAGACCATGACCTGAGCTGAAGGCAGAGGCTTAACCTGCCGAGCCACCCAGGCGCCCCTGTAGGGTAGTTTTGTTTTTTTAACTTTTTGAGGAACCTCCATACTGTTTTCCAGAGTGGCTGTACCAGCTTGCGTTCCCACCAACAGTGTAAGATGGTTCCCCTTTCTCTGCCTCCTTGCCAACATCTGTTTCCTGTGTTGTTGATTTTAGCCATCTAGAATACTATTTCTAAATGCTACACTATACTGTTTCTCAATATGATAAATTATCCAGACTTAATAGGTTTTCAAAAATTAGAAGCAAATAAAGTGGAAATAAAGTGTTACAAAATTAATGATTCCTCCCTTCTATCTCAATTCCCTCCTTTCCCCCTCCCCAGAGATAACTATAGATGAACTTATTTTTCTACTTTCCCATGTACCTTAAATAATACATATCAACTTCCCAGAATTTCTCATTTTGTGACATCTTACTCTCTCAGTAGTTTTTCACAGCACCAAAAGACCAAAAGAAATACCTAACAGTTCCATTTATTAAGTAGTTAAGCTCAATCTAAGTATTTTCCCTGACTAGATATTTGAAAATACACATAAACTGAAAGAAAAACATAATGTTTTATATCATTCTTATACAGCTGAACTTACTACTTGGATGAAGTATTGGATACCACACGTCTC
This sequence comes from Mellivora capensis, assembly GCA_004024625.1. Lineage (NCBI taxonomy): Eukaryota > Metazoa > Chordata > Mammalia > Carnivora > Mustelidae > Mellivora > Mellivora capensis. Next base: position 11,517 of record PISX010021880.1, read on the forward strand.
AAATCTTGGAATCAGATAGGATGATATCTCAAATCTTGGAATCAGATAGGAAGCATTGGTTTAATCTTTAACCTCATTTTCTACTCCACATTGATTTTCATACAATACTTATCGTAGCAACCTCCAAAAACCCAGCTTTGCAAATGATATTTTATGGAAAGGGCTGTAGTATGGTTTTACACTGAAAGAGTGAACTCAAGCTAGCATTTTGTGGGTCCCACAGATGTCCAATATCACTGTTTCCTAAATATTTCAAAAGATCCTGCAGCACCCTGGGTGAACTGTGGCTATATAGTATTACTTTCTGTGTTTTAAAATTTTCTGTAATTAGAATCAAATTATATTTGTAACCTATTACATAAAAAATATATATTTATATCCATATAAGGGTCTTTATTTCACTTAAAATTTTGCTTTTCAGATTTAGCCATGTAAATACATGTAGATCTAGTTCATTTGACTGAAGGATTACACTTTCTTTCCTTGTTAGACATTCGTTTCTAATTTTGCTACTAAAAACAACCCTTCAGTGAAAATCCTTGTACAAGTTTCAATGTATACTAAGAATTTTTGTTTAGGTTCTGGGTGGAATTGCTGTATTATAGAAAATATGTATCTTCAACTTCACAAGACATTGCAAAATTACTCTTCAAAGTGGCCGTTCCAATTTATACTTCCACCAATAGCAGAAAAGTTTCTTTGCTCTGCTACATCCTTCAAGGCATGTTAAACTGATATGGATGAAATGGAATTCTGTGGTCTTTTTAATAATCATGCAGGTTTCCTTTTCTGTGATCTGCCTATTAGATACCATTGTGGCCTGCACTGCATCTCTTCAAAATTATTTTGTTGAAAGCCCCCAGTACTTTAGGATGTAACTATATTTGGAGGTGGGGCCTTTAAAGAGGTAACTAAGGTTAAACGAAGTTATAAAACTGGGGACCTAATCCATTATGACCAGTGTTCTTAAAGGAAGAAAAGACACCAGGGAGGCACAAGGAAAGGGCCAGGTAAAAACATAAGATGGCGGCTATCTGGGAGGTCTAGGATAAACCAACTCTTCCGACACCTTGATCTTAGATTTCCTGCCTCTAAAACTGTGAGAAAATACATTTCCATTGTTGAAGTCCCCTGTGCTGTAGTGATTTGTTGTGGCAGCTCTAGCAAGCTAATATGAATTCTTTGCCTATTTTTCTATTGAGTTATATGTGTCTCTTTCTTTTTGGAGTTTTTGTCTTGGATACTAATCTTGACAATGTACATATTGCAGGTATCTTAGTCTGAGTCTTGCTTTTTTATTTTCTTGATTATAAATTTGGTCATATAGAAATTTTAAAAAAATTTAATGGAGTCAAATGTGTTGCTTATGGTTTGTACTTCTCAAGCTACTCTCTGAGCCTCAGGTTTCTTATCTGTAAAATAGAGACAAAACAAACCCTTATTCAAAAAGAAAAAAAAAGCCCCATTTCATAGGATTGCTTGTAGATTAAATGTAATTGTGCATATAATTATATTAGCATATAATTGTGCATATAATTATATTAGCACTTGGCTATTACTATTACTATTATTGCTGTTTTCACAGGACACATATCAAAATCTTAGTGTCTCTGTTTGCATATTGCCAACAAAGAGATACTCACCGCCTAACCAATCATCTAGTGTGCCATACATTTCTTCGTAAAGTGTGAATTTAGACTCATCTTCCCTTTCAGCATTCTTTGTTTCATTCTGTATTAATAATAAAAAAGGCATTAATGTTACTATTTCAAATAAATATCATAAGCCTCTTCTGAACATGGATATGCATTGCTATGTAACTTGTTAGTACTTTTTGTTGCATGGGTAGAATGTACTTTCTGGTACATTTCCCTACTGTATATCTGAACTCCTTTTTAGTAAAACCATGATAATGGAGTTATGATGTTAAATGACATTAAGCAAGTATCTTGCTATTTTAATATCTTGGTTTTTTGGTAAGTCGAATCATGTTACTATAAATATAGGAATGTTTGGTAATGTATATATCTCTGATCATCCTTTGAAGTTTGCTAAATCTGGTCTAAACAACTTCTAGGATACTTGTTATTCAGGTTTTGGCAGTGAAGATACAAGGTTCCAGTAATGAAATGTGATTCCAATTGATAGAAATCTAAAAAATTCGTGGAGAGCTTATTCTCAAAGTTACCTTAATGTTATCTAGGATAAAGGTTTTGTGAAGTAAATTAATAGTATAAGTAAGATAGTAAAGAAAGTCTTATTTTGAACGTTGGAGGAAAGCACTGGTTTAATCTTGGATAGTGTATCAAGTATGTGAGACCTAGAGGATGGTCTAAAAAAATTGTATCTCTTACTAAAGTCAGTGGGTTACAAACCTCTATTCAATCATGCTTTTTATAACATTGTTGCACTTTCTGAATGTACCTCAAGTACAAGAGAAACTGAGTTATATTTTATAACAATTTGTTTTTTAGACTTCTTGCTAATTTAGACCATTCCTGCTAATGAGATTTTAAAAATATCAAGAATAATATACTAAAAAATAAAATAGCATTATTCACATGTATTGATGTTATATTTACACAAATTTCTTGGAACTCCACTACTTGTCAAATTTCAGAGCTCACTTCTAACTCTAGCCTTCTACGATAATACTATTTTTAACTAAAACATGCCTTTTGTTATTTTAGTCTGTAAATATTTTATAAAGAACAAAATAGTGAATTCCAAGAAAGAGAACCTCATTACATAATTTAAGACACTCATTCTTTATAATTTGATATATAACATTAGACCCTGATTATAATACTATAACCAAAGTTTCTTTTAAAATGGAAATATGATAAAATTATCATTATAAAAAAGAATCTTTAACATTATTTTTAAAAAGAAAGTTAAAAAAAAAAACCACTCAAAAGCCCACTACCCAGTGAGAAGCAATGTTATCATTTTTCTATATCAACAAATATACACCTCATCCTTGAACAACATGAGTTTGAACTGCCCAAGTCTACTTATAAAGAGATTTTTTTGGAGAAACACAGTATAGTACTGCTAATGTATTTTATCCTAATGATTTTCTTTTTTAAAAAAATTAATTAGTTTATTTGACACAAAGGGGGGGGGGAGAGAGAGAGAGAGAACAAACAGGGAGGGAGGGGCAGACTGAGAGGGAGAGAAAGTCTTAAGCAGACGCCAGGCTCAGGACCTGAGCTGAAACTGGGTCAGATGCTTAACCAACTGTGCCACCGACGCACCTCCACTCCTCATGATTTTCTTAATCACATTTCTTTCCTCTAGCTTACTTTATTGTAAGAATACAGTATATAATAAATTTAACACCAAAATATGTATCAACCATTTATATTATTGTTAAGGCTTCCAGTCAATAGTAGGCTATCAGTACTTCGGTTTGGGGGGGCCTCAAAAGTTACATGAAGCCTTTCGACTGTGAGGGGAGTTGGTACCCCTAAGTCCTGCATTGTTCAGGGGTCAACTCTATCTGTATTACCATATTTAAGGTTTACACCTTACATATGTAAGGTGTACATCCGTGAAATAATTTAACTAGGTCCCTACTGATAAAAATTTAGGTTGCTTCTAATGTTCATTTATTTTTTTATTTTAAATGATACCTTTTTAAAAGTTTATTTATTTATTTTTAGTAATCTCTACACCCAACCTGGGGCTCGAACTTAATGACCCCGAGATCAAGAGTCACATGCTATTCTGACTGAGCCAATCAGGCACCCTTAATGTTTATTTATTAAGGGTAATTCTGAATGTGTCTCATTTACATACTTCCTTGAGGTAGAATTAAAAATAAAACGTGTTTTCTTATCACTAAATAGCCCTTTAGACAGGTTATGCCAATTTATGGGCTAACCCACATGAAATTGCTAATATTTGTCCCATAGAACTACAAGTCAATTACATATGGCACAACTTAATTCACTCCTATTATTTACATACTTGCTAATAATTGTGAAACATTTAGAACAACATTCAGTTGTTCTAAATACTGATACTAAATACTGATTTGGGACAGTCTAACCTTTTATTTTGTGAGAAAGGGCACTTGGAATTTTCATTAAGATAGAAAATCATTGACATGTAGGGTCTTGTCAATGCCATTAGGAATGACATTTGAATCATTTGCATGCTGATGTGTTAGAACACGCTCTAGACCATGTGTCCAGTCCCTTGGACTCTTTTTCTGCCCCTGTCACTAGTTGTCATGGCCATGTCCCCTGGTTGCACACTTAAGACTTCACATGGAGGCTAGAAAGGATCAGTTTTAACATTATTTGTACAACTCTCTCTTTCTTTGTACACTAAGGGAACTGGGAAAACCAAACCTTGTATTCCCCTCCTCTGAGCCTCCACTAGAAATTCTTTTATTGTTCCCCATATTTTTGAGGAAATTTTCATATGGAAAATAATGTGAAAGCTGCATACATCTGTACCTCCTAGAACTTATAAGCAATGCACACCTGAGGCAAGTCTGAAGTGGTACTGTTGGTTTCCATATAGAAGGGAGAATGTGAGTGGGTTAAGTCTTGAGAAAGACTGCTGAAATTCATGGCCTCCGCTTCCGACACGCTTTCTAATTTTTCATGAGAAACATCCGTTTCAAAATGCACAGGATCTGAAGATGACGACCAAACTTTTTGATAGTCCTTGTTCCTAACTGTCGAATGATGGAAGGCTTCTTTAAAAAAAAAACATAATTTTAATGTTTATTAGTATATGCAAACAAAGGGTTCCACACCACCCCCCCATCCTTCCTTGCACTAAGGAAGCAACAACACCCTTGTCCTAAATTTTTAAATGTCCATTGTCAGGTTATTAGAAAAACAAAATTTTTCAGTTTGAGTATACCATGGTCACTTCGTGTAGTAGTAAATACTGATTTGAACAAAAACACGTCAATACACATGTGGCTATTATCCAGTAATTTCCTAAAAGACCTAGAAGGATGAAGGGACCCCTCAGTTACTTAAAACATATTTTCAAAATATTATCAGAGGGCTATCGGGTTCCATTATACGACTTACCTGATACTACTATGTCGTTATCAAATCAAATCCAACATTGTAAGTCAGTTTTCTCCCACTCTCCCATCCGACACTATTCTCTCAGGCAGTTGGACTGGAGAACTTGGGAGACACCTTTGGTATCCTTCTACCTCATCATCTGGGCTATCCAGTTACCCACTCGTGTCCATCTCTCCTTTAACAATGTTTTTTCTAACCCATGCTTTCTTTCCACCTCTTACATCACCACTCCCGATTACACTTTTAGAACTTTGTTCATATGGCACCATCTGTCAGCTGACATTAAGTTAAGCTTTCCGCTTTCATTCTGTCCTTACCAGATTTATGCCACACTTTAAAAATATTTATTCAGATATTTGGGTAGATATTCCAGGACACTCTAACGCTGTTTTAAGATGGGTGTTAAAAAAAAAGTCATTGGGAGTTTCCGCCCCAAATTCTAGTTTTGTTTAAAAATTTTTTCAGTCGTATCACAAACTTTTAAAGTCACTTATTTTCCCCTCAAAACAATGCACCAAACTCCTTAAGTCTAAAAAGCGTGCTCACTTCCAGGGTCCATAGTTTCTTGGATCCGCAGTAAGGGTTTCGTTCTTCCTCCCTCCCCGTACGGTTTTGCGGGAGGAAGACCAACACTTTAGGACTTCTCCCACCGAAGCTTTTAAAAACTAGCAGAAGACAGGCAGGCGGGCTGGAACGACCCTGTGTGACGTCAGTCCGCTGCGCCAGCCAATCTCGGCGGGGAACTCAGCCGCCCGGGCTCCCACGCCCTCGTCCCCGCCCCTCGCCCTCCAGCGCGAGGCTGTGGAGGGCGGGACTTCCGGCAGAGTTGAGACTTCCGGTCGAGCGGGAGTTTCCGGTCGGGGAGACCCTGCTTCCTCCGGTTGCAAGTGCGTCTCCCCTTTAGCACGTGGCACTCGCTTTTAGCTTCGGAGCTTCTCAGTGGTTTGCTAAGCGGGCATCTGCCGAAAGGCGGTTTAATGGGCTTCGGGTAGGACTGTCCGTGTGGGGTTCCTGTTCCAGCGCTGGGCAGACGGCCTCCCCGGCCGTCAAGGCTTTGCGCGCTTCCGTCATGGACTACCGGCGGCTGCTGATGAGTCGGGTGGTCCCGGGGCAGTTCGACGACGCGGATGCCTCCGACAGGTGGGCGCGGGTTGGACACTGACTCCGCTGGGATTCCGCTGTCTTCTCCGCCAACCGCCCCCTTGAGCTTTTGAGGGAGACCGGCAGTTCCGCTTCTTTCTCCATCCCAGCCGCGTCTTTTATAACCTGCTTTGCGGCAGAGTTAGCGTGGTGGGCACGCACAGTCGGGATAGCGGTTAGGAAACACAGATTTTTGCTCTTTAACTGTATTCAGCGTTCAGAAATATTTGAGCGCCTACTGTGTGCCGGGTTCTGTCTTCGGCGCCGGAGATGGTGATGAACAAGACTAAGTCCCTGCTGTCAATGAATTTTACCTTGTACTTGGGAGGGACTGACAGTTGAGTACCTAGAGATATTTTAAAAAAAGAAATTAGACACTATGTAAATAATTAAAGTCAGTTGGTAGACTAACGACAATGTCAGGAGAGAGTTAAGTCAAGATTTGAACGATGAAAAGGAGCTAATGTCAAGAAGAGCAGAAGGAACAGCCGTTCGGCAAAAGACAACAGTGCAGAGGCTTAACGTTGATATAGCTATTGGCTGTGAAGGGGAGATTTAGAGGCCATTGTATCTAGAGCACAACAGAAGTGGTTGAGAAGATGGCTAGGTACGATGTAGAAGTGAGAAGGGGCCAGATGGTGTAGAGCTTTGTAAGTGTTGAGGAGTTGAGATATTTAAGTATTAATAGAAAGCCATAGGAGAGATTTTAGCAGGGGAATGACATAATATGACTTATGATTTAAAGGGATTGCTCTGTTACGTAGAGGGTGGTTTTGGAGGGCCTGAGTGGAAGCAGTTCAAAATTAATACAGTAGGGGTGCCTGGGTGACTCAGTTAGTTGAGCATCCGACTCTTGATTTCAGGTCAGGTCATGATCTGAGGGTTATGAGATGAGTCCCATATCAGGCTCCACACTGGGCATGGAGCCTGCTTAAGAGTCTCCCTCTCCCTCTGCAACCCCCCATCCCGACTCATGTTAAGCTCGCTCTCTTAAAAAAAAAAAATTGACAAAAGTAATTCAGTTCAGACTTGATGGGAGCTAGATATAGGGTAACAGGATTATATTTTAGGTAGAAGTGATAAGATTGGGTGTATTGGATGTGGGCTATGCTGTGAGGCAAAAGGAATTAAGGATAACTGCTACGTGAAACGTGAGAGTTCCTTTGGAATTCCAAGAACATCGTTTTTACTTTGTGTTTACAGTTAAGGATTCTTTACATATAGATTTTATTAATCAGTTGGGGAATTTTTTCAATAAATATATGTTGATCATTTTCTGTGTGTTAGATCTAACATTCGTGGGTAGGAATGCATTGATAAACACCACCCTGATTGACACAGGGCTTGCATGGTAGGAGGGGAAACATTAAAGGATTAGACAGTTGGTACTTGTATTAGAATCTGTTTACTAGTACAGAGGAAAAATGGGTGAGGAATAAGGAAGACTTCCATGAGCAAATGATCATTACTGGGAGGTTACATTGGATTTAGCCAGAAAAGTAAATTTTATTTCAAATTAATTGCAGAATTTTGTTTCCAGATAAGCATGTATAAGGCTTTAGGGAAGAAGTAGGAAGGTGAAACACAGCCCAGTGTCACTGGTGAATAGTTGACAGTAATGAGTGTGCACTGGTTTACCAACCGTCACTGGATATTATGAGGATAAACCAGTGGATTTTAAACATCCTATGAGGCACAAAACAACCTTCCAGAATAAAAAAAATTGTCCAGCCAAGGCTGAGAAGTTCTAGTACAAATGAAATATAATTTAAACATGCCACTCTAGGTTACTGGCAATTGAAGGATCAAATTAAGTATTGTATTTGCAAAATCATAGTAACTATGAATAGCAGGTGTGTAATGATTATTTTCTTCCCATCCATATTTATGGAGACTTGGAGCCCTGTAAGCTGTGGCTAATTAATAATCAGGATTAATCATCTGAATTTACTAAACTCTGGTCTGTTTTTTAAGCTAGTAGTTCACATTATCAGCTGTTCTATGGGGTTCTGTCTTTGTTCTCTACATGAGAGGTCAAAACTGGTAGTTCCTCTATTGACTATGACCTGCGGACACATTTTGTTTGGTATGCAGTGTTTTGTTAAAATTGAATGTACCAGTTAAGTAGGATTTGTCACAAAAATCCACACTTCCGGCTTCTCTTGAATAACTAAGAAGATACAGTAGCACTCGGTCTGAATTTTCCCATGGCAAGAAAACACCCCATTGGTTGTGCTCCCTTTTAACTCTGGACCTGTTCTCCTGGTTTCGAGACTCACCACTTCTCATACTGAATTACACGCATACTCACACTCTCATTTGTGGTGCTTGTGTTGTTCATTCCTTCCCTTCACGAACAAGGGTGATTTAAAGTTCTTTGTCTGACACAGATCTTGATACAGCTCCTTTTGTGGGAGTGGCACTAAGCTCAAGGTAAGGCTGCTTTAGCCTTATTCTCAAATTTTGTCAAAAAGCCTTCCCCCCCCTCTTAAGGCATATCTGCGAATGGTTTTCCTAGAGGTGGGTCTGGTGTATTGGTCAGAGTCCATTTGTTCAGCAGAGAAAGTGACAGCGTAAATCCTAACTTCATTAAGGCAGAAGTGGGTTTCATACCGGATGTATTTCTTCTTTAGTAGGACCAGGAGAAGAAGCAAACAGTGGGAATGGCACTGTGAAAAACAATTTGGTGTTGAGTTTTGGGAAGTACTTTGGAAGTAAAACTTTTAGATTGATTGGTATAGATTTGGTCTGTTGTATCACAAATAAATACATGTGTAAATCCAACTAGAGGTATGTGTAAAACATGCTGAAACATTGTTATTGTAGTGAAAGCATTGACCCGAAGACCATCAGAGAACAAGATGGTGTTCTGTTTGAAGACCTGCAGAATGTGTCTGAGGAGACGGGGGAAGGTGAGATGAAGGAGGAGGAGTACGATGATGATGATGACGACGACTGGGACTGGGATGATGGGGTTGGGAAACTCACCAAGAGTTACATCTCAAATGCAAGGAGTAACCCCCAGGTATTTTATAAATTATTTTATACATCTGTTACTGCTTATGTTGTCTTTTTTTTTTTTTTCAAAGAACCTTTTGTCATTCTGGGATTGATTAACTGAAAGATTTCCATCAGGTTATGTTGCCCTGTAGTCCCAGGTTTTAACCATTTTCATTTCTTCATCCTTTTTGTATTTTTGATAATTTCCTGGATGTACATTCCTTTCATAATGAGTACATTTAAAAAGAGTCATTTAAATTATGACAATGAGCTTTAAAATTTGCACAGGAAAGGATGTGAATAGGCAGTTTACTACGAATGGTTCGGAAACATGGAGAAAAAAGTTCAACTTGCTTAATAATCAGAGAAATGCAGATTAAATATGTAGAGATGCCATTTTTTTCACCTATGAAACTGACCAAGACCCAAATATAATTGCTGATTGAGTAAATAAGCACAGTTATTTGGAGGATAAACTTGTATGTGAGAAAAAGTATTTAAAACATAAAATAAGTGCTTTAACTTAGCAGTTCTTCTAGGATTGTGCCAAAAATAATGTTAAAAGAATGATCCTCCAGTATTGCTTATAGAGAAACATTGGAAGTATACTTGATTAATTACTGAGGGACTGATTTCCCTCATGGGATCCCTGATGGGATGTTATGCGACTTTAAGATACGTTGCAGTGGAAAGCTATATTAATGACATATGTTTATGATCTACTTTATTAACATATGTTATGATCTACTTAGTAGATCTATATGTAGAACTACATATGTTATGATCTACTTTGCTGTGTAGAAAATGTGAGTTACCAAACTACATAAAGTCTTCATCTCAACTAGAAGTACTTAATGTTTTATGAGTTTGCAGAGTCCTAGGATTAGCATGGTACGTCTTCCTAGAACATAACAGTTTCTGAAAGAGATAGAGGGGGAAAAAGCCAAAAAAATTTCTTTGACTGTTGAGACTATTTTGTGGACTAGAGTGCTAGCAATTAAAAATAACCAGATGAATTTCACACTTGTGGTCTTGTTTTGGTAATTCCTCCATTGATTTCTTGGTGAGACACTGAGCTGTTTCAACTTAGAGTGTAATACCTTTGAACAAAGCTAGAAATACAAGTAATTATATGTCCTTAAATGTTAACTACTGTCTTGGGTGTTGGGGATTATAGGTGATTAAAATTTTACCTTTGATTTCTACTGTGAACCTGTATTTAGAATGTTTTAAAAATTGTATTTAGTAGAAAACTTTAAAGAGTTCTGTGCAAACAAGAAACAAGTCAGCCTCACACTTCCAAGTTGAGATAACAGGATTAAGTCAGCAGTTATTATGGGCAGTTTTTATCTGTACTATATTCTCTTATTTATGGTTTTTTTTTTCTCTTTTTGCTATTACTTAAGTTTGTGCATAGTGCCAGTCTAAGTTATTAAGTCTCATACTTAATCTTTCCCTTTCTTGAGATAGTAGACCCAAATTGAGATTCTTAGAACCAGTTTCATGTTGGTCTAAACTCTTCGTTATACACTTTGGGTATAAATGAACATTTTCAAATTTCGAATCTATAAAGCAAACAAAAAAATGCATTTAATTTTAATTTGTTATTTGTAATAATGAGGAATACATTGTAGAGAGGTTAAAAAGAGGCAGATGGTACAGACTCCTTTAACAACTAATTTTGTCCTATTTCAGATGTCTTTAAAAAATTTCTTGCACAAATGTGATTGATTCTTAACCTTTTATTGGGGTACTCATTCAGGTATTGATGCTTTAATAGTTAACTGTGAGCTAAGGAAAAAGGGATGTGAAAAAGAACCCGAGGTCTTTATTTAAAACTAGTGCCTTCAACTCTGAAACTCGTTTCTTCTAGGCAAATCGACAGACTTCCAATTGCAATTCAGCCAAAATGTCTACTCCAGCAGACAAGGTCTTACGGAAATTTGAGAATAAAATTAATCTAGGTGAGTTCATAAAATAAATTTAGGATCTGAGGAAGTTCTTCAGAAACCATAAAGTGTTACAAAATGTTATTAGATCAAGAAATGAGCGTATTCAGTGTTACCTGCTGACTGATAACATTTAGAGAAGATAAAACGCAGTGACTTAAAAGCCTGGCTTCAGGAAGAGACTTTAATTTTGGCTTTTTTAGTTCTGTTTTCTTCTCTGCTGTAGAATTATAAAATTACAGGTGCCTGTTCAAGTTTTTGGCTGTTTTGTAGTAGATTTTATGGTAAGATTATCTAATAGTAGGATATTGAAAATACACTGACCCTTGAACGTGAAAGTTGGGATGCTGACTCCACACAGTTGAAAATCCATGTATAAGTTTTGACTCCCCCGAAAACTTCACTACTAACAGCCCACTGTTGATGGAAAGCCTCACTGATAACACAAACAGTGGATAGATGCGTAGTTTGTATGTTATATGTGTTATATACTTCATTCTTATAATAAAGGAAACTAGAGAAAAGAAAATGTTAAATCATAAGGAAGAGGAAATACATGTGTGGTCCTATGCTGTGAAAATTCTGCATGTGAGTGGGCCTGGGCAATTGAAACGCATGTTGTTCAAGTGTCAGCTGTGCTAGAATACAGAACCTAAGGACATTTGGCTTTACTAGACACTCAGTGTGTAGGCGTCAGTCATTTAGTGAGCTGTCGAATGCTGATTTGAACCACCAGCTCTTGAAAAATGCAGGGTCGTCTTTGTCTTGCAGACGTTGACTCATTCTAAACCTAGCACGTCTCTCATAGCCCATCATTGACCTATAATTTTAAATGAAACTTGAAGTTTTTAGAATTAGACTTGGAATTCGAGCAGTTATGTTGTCTGTATTAGTCATGTAAAGTATGAACAAGTGTCTGAAATTCAGCATATGCAGGTGAAGTATTTGGCGGGGGATGCCTGGGTCCGGGTTTCTGTGGCTCAGAAATCATAGCTGTGGTGATGACAGTGACAGCACTTGTCACTACGGAGACACAGCGTCGTGCTCATCTCTAAAAACGTGAACTCTTTAGTATTCAACAAATACTCTATACAGAAAATAAGGAAGAGGGAGGAAATTCTATTCAGACTGTTGTCTTTTTGTCTTAAATGTTGTTTACATTGTGTGCTTTTTAATTTTCAGATAAGCTAAATGTCACTGATTCTGTCATAAATAAAGTCACCGAAAAGTCTAGACAAAAGGAAGCAGATATGTAAGTAAGATTTTAGCTATAAAACATGGCTGATGGGGACTAATTCGAGACAAATAAAGTAGTATCTTGGTCATAAATCTTTTGGAAAGGATATTTCTTTGTGTACTTAAAGCAACTTTTTCCTTTTTTTTTTTTAAAGCTTAAGTGAGGGTATTCTTTATAAGTTGAAAATACTGAGTCTTAAGAATGTATGGTCAAACTATAATTTTGTGAAATTGACAGATGTACTCTCAGGAGGGTAATGGTTTTAAACTAAAATATAGATTCTAGTTTAAAGTAAAATGTTAGAGCATAAAAATATTCCCTATTAAGAATTTATTAAAATTTCTTCCTTTCTATGAAATATTTTTAAAAATGCATGGGAAGATTTAAAACTGAATAGTGATCTAACTAAGAACAGTTTTTATTTATTCTCAAAATCAGTTGTTTAAGATCTGGCTAACTTCTACGTCCTAGTAAATCTAAGGCATTAACAATATATTGTAGAAAGTGTTACTAAGGTCATACAAGTAGTAGTGCTGGAACCAAAGTTAGGGAGCACTTGAGTGGTTTAGTTAGTTAAGTGTCTGACTCTTAATTCTGGCATAGGTTGTGATCTCAGGGTCTTGAGATAGAGCCCCTCATTGGACTCAGCAGGAGTCTGGTTACGGAGTCTCTTTCCCTCTGCCCCTCCCCCTGCTTGGCTGTGCATGTACATGTGCACTCTTTCCCTCTAAAATAAATCTTTAAAAAAAAAAACTTAAAAATCAGTTTTCTTCTGGTTTATTGCTATACCTAAGAGATAATCAGCTTTTCTTTTCTTTTTGTAAAAATTTGAGAGAGTGCGTGCATACCCACTGGAGTGGGAGGAGGGGCAGAGGGAGAGAGAGAATCTCAAGCAGACTCCCAGCTGAGTGCAGAGTGTAGGAGGGTGGGGGGAGTGGGGAGCTGGATCTCACAACCCTGCGATCATGACCTGAGTTGAAACCAGGAATCTGACACTCAACTGACTGAGCCACCCAAGCGTCCCAAGATACAAACTTTTGAGAACTGCCATAATCACTTGTTATTTCATGGAAGTGTTTATTGGAATCTTTGTGTTTGAATCTTTATGAGTTTAGATGAGTGCTAATAGAGTCACTTAGTGTATGAGCTGAAACCAACCAGAGTTTGCATTTTAATGTAGAACCCAGGAAATATCTTAAGATGATAAAAACGTGTGTCTTTGTAGAAAGGAGCTCTAAAGAGAAGGCAGTATCAATGACTTTAATCTGTATTAATAGAATCATTAAAGATTTAAGGGCAGTATTAACAGACTCAGTGTTTTCTCTTTTGCAGCATAGTTCACTTTATCCCAGCTGTTCTTTTTATTTAATCCTTCTGAAATATGGACAGAAATATGAATGAAATATGCAGATGTGCTCCTTTTGCTCTAGGGAACTGAATTGATGATTAAGGGGACATGACATCACTGAGCAATGAAACTACAATGAGATTATGAAATCTGTTATTAAAGAAACTGCCCTTACAGGAATTTCAGGGAATGATACATTTGGAAACTTTATTTTGGCTTCTAAATTTTGAATGTCACATATACTTTTTTGGTTTTGCTTAGGTATCGCATCAAAGATAAGGCGGACAGAGCAACTGTGGAACAGGTAAAATTTCACTGTGCTGCAGGCTCTCTATTTTATTTTATTTTAAGGTTGTATTTATTTGAGAGAGAGACAGAGCATGAGCTGGGCAGAGGCAGAGGGAGAAGCAGATTCCCGTGCTGAGCAGGGAGCCCAATGTGGGGCTCAGTCCCAGGACCCTGAGATCACAACCTGAGCAGAAGTAAGATGCTTAACCAACTGAGCCACCCAAGTGCCCTGCAAGCTCTCATTTTAAATGAGCGTTACTTTTCTCTTGGGTTATAGTTTGCATTCATTCTTCTTGCTTAATGCTAATGTTATCTAAAACTACTCCTTCCTATAGTTTTGAGTTTAGAAATCTACATTTTGCTTTATTTATAATTGGACCGTTAACAGATAAATTAGAGTCATGCCCCGCTCTGGCCGTCATGCAGTGCTTCCCTCTTCTGTGGGGAAGCAGAATTCATTGTAAGATCAGAATCTTTTGTTGTGTCTTAAGGTCAGCAGGAATTTTTCTGAGCTTTCGCAAAGGATATAGGTATCTGCCACAAAGTGGGGATATGTGTGTGTGTGTAATTTTCAATTAGAAATTCATTACTTGATTTAGAAATTACACTTGTTTTTATTCTTTCTATTCAAGAGTGGAGAAGAATTTTCTTTATTTTCCCATATGTAGAGAGTTGTGATTGGATGTTAACATTGGCCCAGATTTTTGATGTGAAAAGGTGACAAAGGGTCAGAACATTGCTGCAGCCACCTCAAGATTGATATTCTGACTTCAAAGAGGACCCTTTCCCTGATTTACTCCTCTGTAGCAGAGGTGTGCAGACTCCTTTTTTAAAGGGTTAAATAAATACTTTATGGCTCACAATTCTTTTTTTTTCCAAACAACTATTTTAAAATGTAAGGATCATTCCTAGTTTGCAGGCTATAGAAAAACAGACTGTGGCCTGTATTTGACTCATGAGTTGTAGGGTGCTGACCCCTGATTTAAAGTTGCATGTCTGGGGCGTCTGGGGGGCTCAGTGGGTTAAGCCTCTGCCTTCGGCTCAGGTCATGATCTCAGGGTCCTGGGATCAAGCCCCACATCGGGCTCTCTGCTCAGCAGGGAGCCTGCTTCCCTCTCTCTCTCTCTGCCTGCCTCTCTGCCTACTTGTGATCTCTGTCTGTCAAATAAATAAATAAAATCTTTAATAAAGTTGTATGTCTGGTACGGTGGCCACTGAGCACTCGAGATGTAGCACTTGAGACGTGCCATCAGCATCAACACACTGGACTGTGAAGGTTTGGTGTAAAAAATGCAGTGTTAAATCTCTCGCTGGTAACTTCTTATATCGATTGCATGTTGAAATTGATAGCGTTTTAGATATATCAGATTAAATAAAATAAAATTTTATCTGCTATTTTTTATTCCTTTTAATGTTACTAGAAAATGTAAACATAGTTATGTAACTTGTATTATATTCTCTTAGCTAATGTCAATCTACGGTCAATTCTGCTTCCTTTTGACTTGGGAGACTTTAATTTCTGTGACTGAACTTGTTGGTTCATCTCTTGTCTCTCTGGCCTTTGTGTCACATTTTATTTACTAAAATTCGGAGTGAATAAAAACACCACAGTTGATACTCATTGAGTCAGCCAGGACGGCCTAGGACTTAAGCTCTTCAGATTATTAATGGTCAGCTGTTTTAGTGAGAAATATTTGGTACTGTCTCTCTGAACTTTCTATTTTTTTTCTTTCAATTTTTTAGGTGTTGGATCCTAGAACACGAATGATATTATTCAAGATGTTGACTAGAGGAATCATATCCGAGATAAATGGCTGCATAAGCACAGGAAAAGAAGTGAGCTTTTCTTTGGATGCCTGAATGTTTTCATGTTCGTTTTCTTACTTCAGATACCAAGGGGAACTAAGGCATTTAGTACATAAATGGTGCCTTTAAAAAGTAAAGGAAGGAAAAAAAAAGGACACAGGTCAGAATAGCTTACTCTTTCCAAAAACAGCTGTATTAATATTTATGGGTGGGGGGGAAGTTGGGCACACAACTGTGCCTTTTCACCTCTGTCACAATACTGGATCACTGGGTCCAGGCGTGCCCAGGGTCAGCGCAGATGGTCCGATCCCTGCAGGCCTGAGTCCTTATTGCATAGTTACTAATGGGGCCAGGGGCATAGTCTGGTTTCTGTGAGTCAACCAATCTCTTTTTCCCATTTTTCCTTTGTACATGGATATGGAGAAAGACAGACACGGCATTTTTAAATTAGCAACTCATTCTATGCGAAGCACTTCTCAGTAAAACTCAATTATAAATCAGATGTAAGAGTGTCTTAAAATATTTTTCACCTACTTGAGATACAAAAATGTTTGGAACGGCTTCTTGTATATAAATTGGATCTTACTATATACGTAAATTAGAGCCCTACTTACTGTACTTTTAGGTGACGATGTTTTGGATGATGATGTTTCTCATACGTGTTCCTTCAGTTCGCTTGACTTTTTTTTTAACTTTTGTGAATAGAATCAAATAGAGTGAAAAATTGAAATACCATGTATAGCTATTTAGCACAAATGTCATTTTGTTTTTGACGCAAAATAGGCAAATGTGTACCATGCTAGCACAGCAAATGGAGAGAGCAGAGCAATCAAAATTTACAAAACTTCTATTTTGGTGTTCAAAGATCGGGACAAGTATGTAAGTGGGGAATTCAGGTAAGCTCCGATTCTTTTTCCAGTTGGCCTAATTTCTCTATCCTAAAATACAAACTGGAATAATGGAATGATTGGAATAACAAATATTTTTCTCGTTCAAGATTTCGTCATGGCTATTGTAAAGGAAACCCCAGAAAAATGGTGAAAACCTGGGCAGAAAAAGAAATGAGGAACTTAATCAGGTGACTGGCTGGGGGGTGTGGCTGTGCTGTGTCCACCATAGTGGCCCTCGCTCCTTCCGGCTGGCAAATCCCAGGGTGGTTCTGTCCAAAAGTGGGGACTCGGAGTGCTGTTCATTTCTGTTAGATCCAGCACATTCCTGGACAAATAAGAACTACCTTGTCTTCTCTGTTTTGGGAACCCATTAAGGAAAAATTCTTATTTATTCAGCAAGGCTGGGTCATTCCAAGCACCTTGGAAACCATGTGAAAGCATTTAAAATTTATACTGAGGATGATGGGGGGGCTGTTGCAAGATTTTAAATAAGGAAATGACACGGTCGGGTTTTGAGACTGATGTGTCATTTTTTATAGGCATTGGAGTTTTAGACAATTTTGTTAGGACCTAAACGCTATCATGGTTTTCTTTTTCTGATTTCAGTCCAACCTCGGACATATTTATCCATTCTTTGTGCTGACACTTTTATATCAGGTGAGGGCAACTTATCGAGCTGAGACCAAGTTTTCTAAAAAACATTGAAGTTTTGGGGTGCCTGGGTGGCTCAGTTGTTTGGTGTCGCCTTCGGCTCAGGTCGTGATCCCAGCATCCTGGGATCGAGCCCCACATCGGGCTCCCTGTTCGGCAGGGAGCCTGCTTCTCCCTCTCCAGCTCCCCTGTGCTTGTGTCCTTCTCTCGCTATGTCTCTCTGTCATAAATAAATAAAATCTTAAATTTGTTTGTAGTTTTTTTTCCCTTTTTCAAATATTTTTTAACATTTTATCTGCAGTGCATTAATGACATGTATTGGATATTTTAGTATTAGATACTTGTTTTGAAAGTGCTTTTGAAATGTTCCTGTGTTCAGCTAGCTATTATGTATGAGTCCAACTGTTTGGTTTTGTTTGGTTTTGTAAGTAAACTACACCCAGTGTAGGTGGGGCTCTAACGCACTACCCAGGATCAAGAGTCACGTGCTCACTCTACCATCCAGGTGCCCTGAGTCCAACTGCTTCATCAATCATTGTTGAGGCTAATCAACTCAGAAGACAGATCTGCGGTAGTTCACCAATTCCAAGATGCACAATTCACAGTTTCACGTCTCTGGAATTGGGCTGAGCCTTAGAGGCAGTGGGATGTAGGTTGGTTGCCAGTGTTTAGTCATTCTTGGTTGTGCATCACGGTGCTGCCCAAAATCTCTGAGGTCTTCAAGTTTCTGAAATGCAGTAACACCGTTGAGACATGTTGATGCTGTTTCCTAACAGCCGTATTAATCTTGTGTTCTGTAGCTGTTGTCATTTGTTTTGGATACTGGGTCACCTTTTCCCTTGTCCTTTTGTCTTTGAATACCACAGGCTAAGCACAGCGCAGATCCCATGCCCAGAACCTATCCTGCTGAGAAGTCATGTTCTTGTCATGGGCTTCATTGGTAAAGATGACATGTGAGTATGTGGAAGACCTAAGAATTACATGCTCAGAAGTGTATTTTTCTAAATTTTTTTTTTCCAGAAGTGTATTTTTAAGTGCTTTGAATTATCCAGTATAGCACTCTTTCCCATTTAAATAGCTCCTTTCATCTTGGAATTTTCTTTGTGAATCTTTTCTGCTGTACTCATGCATAGAGTTACTCATTTATTCTACCTTTTTAAGTCTCAGAATGCTTCAGAATGACAAAGTTCACCCTGTTTTGAGGAATGTTTTACACAGTAAGCTGGGAAAAGACCTGTTTCTAGATAACCTTTTGGATTGGTACATCTGTAGTGATAGAGTTGTTCAGTGATAAGTTGTTGGGAAGAAGTCCATGTAGCCATGTGTGGTATAAAGCAAGAAAACTTGTTCTGGGGCATTTTATCTTAGTTCATTTTATTTGTATTCAAGGCCAGCGCCACTGTTGAAAAACGTCCAGTTATCAGAATCCAAGGCTCGGGAGTTGTATCTACAGCTCATCCAGTATATGAGAAGAATGTATCAAGATGCCAGACTTGTCCACGCAGATCTCAGCGAATTTAACATGCTGTGAGTGCATGTTGTCCCTTAGGGACCTCCTGTACAGCACTTCATTGCCTTCAAGAAAATAAAATCCAAAGCAAGAAGTCATTTTTATTTTATTTTTTAATTTATTTATTTGAGAGAGAAACAGAGACAGGAAGAACATGAGTGGGGAGGAGAGGGAGAAGCAGACACCCGCCTGAGCAGGGAGCCCAACCCGGCCCTCCATCCCAGACCCTGGGATCATGACTTGAGCCAAAGGCAGACGTTTAATGACTGAGCCACCCAGGCGCCCCCAAGAAGTCATTTTTAAATTCTGGAATTTTCAAGTTTGGCTTTCACATGGTCATAGTGTAGAATGTGTTTTGTGCCCTACGGTGGCCTTAGTCATAGAACTGACCATCTGATCCTTAACAGACTTATAGGACTCTGGAAATGGTCTCCGTTTTCATCTGCTAGTCAGAGTGGCCTCTTATCCTTACCCACTTTGTTCGTTCTATTGGTTATTTCCTTTGCTCTTAAGACAGAATCTTTTTGAGCAAAAAAAATGCAGGAAAGTCGTCGATCCCAAGTCCCTGTGTGTCTGGCCCGCAGGTATCACAGTGGAGGTGTGTACATCATCGACGTTTCTCAGTCCGTAGAGCATGACCACCCGCATGCCTTGGAGTTCTTAAGAAAGGACTGTGCCAACGTCAACGGTGAGTGGAGATTGGAATTTCCTGCCAAGTTGTTTGTGTCTGTTGGTTCTGCTCATACTAAATCATGGCTCTAAATCATTTCATGTAGTGGTACGTCAACCATTTGCTGGGAGATGGTATATTTTTATGCTTCTCTTTATTTCTCCATAAAGTAGTTGGAAGAATAATCTTTCCCCTCCTAAGGCTGTACTGTATTTTCCTTCCAACAGATTTCTTTTTGAAGCACAGTGTTGCTGTGATGACTGTGAGGGAACTCTTTGAATTTGTCACAGATCCGTCCATCACATATGAGAACATGGACGCTTACCTCTCAAAGGTGAGATGGGGCGAGAAAAGGAAAGAACAGAAAATAGTAATTTGCACTCACGTGGCACTTCTCAGGGACTCTGACTACTCAGTGTATGTTCGTTTCAACAGCTTCTTGAGACCTTCTTTTGATTTCACACATAGGGAATGAGAAATACAGTAAAGAGCCAATGGGAAAGCCAGGTTTCTTGACTTATAGCATTGGGCAAGGTCACATAGACCACCAAAGTTTGTGAACCTTTAGTGAAAAACTTGTTTGGCTTCTGGTCTTTCCCTTGTTTCTCAGAGGCCTTTTTGAATCCTAGAACTTTTGCAAGTGTGGCAAAATGCATATAGTGTAAAACTTACCACTGTAACCACGTGTAAGTGTATGGTCCAGTGGCATCACGTACATTCACACTCTTGTGCAACCGTCACCACTGTCCATCACGAGAACTTTTTCGTCTTGTAAAATACAAACTCCGTACCCATTAAACGTTAACTCCCCATTTCTCCCTGCCCCCAGCCCCTTCTGCTTTCTGTCTGTGAGGTTGTCTACTCCAAGTACTTCCCATAAGTGGAATCATGCTGTTTTGTTTCCTTTTTCTGGTTCCTTGTTTCCCTTAGCATAGTGTCCTCAAGATTCATTCAGGGTGAACAGCCACACCCTGTGCATCCATCCATCTGTGAGTGGACACTGAGGGTGCTTCCGAAACCCCTCGGGTGTTGCAAATAATGCAGCTGTGAACATGGGTACACCAGTCTCTCTTCAAGACCCTGCTTTCAGTTCCTTTGGGTGATACCCAGAAGTGCAGTTGCTGCATTAGCTAGTAATTCTGTTCTACTTTTTTTGAGAAACTGCCATCCTGTCTTCCTTAGCAGTGAAACCATTTTACATTCCAGCCCAACACTGTGCAGATGGTTCCAATTTCTCCACATACATCCTCACCATGTTCTGGTTTTGTTTTTGTGTTGGACTTTTTTTTTTTTTTTTAAGTTTGGTTTTTTTTGTTTGTTTGTTTGTTTTTTGGTTTTTTTTTTTTTTTTTTTTTTGACAGAGCGAGATCACAAGTAGGCAGAGAGGCAGGCAGAGAGAGAGGGGGAAGCAGGCTCCCTGCTGAGCACAGAGCCCAGTGCAGGGCTCTATCCCAGGACCCCGGGACCATGACCCAAGCCGAAGGTAGAGGTTTTAACCCGCTGAGCTGCTGAGCCACCGAGGTGCCCTGTGTTGGTCTTTTCTTTTCTCGGAGTAGCTGTCCTCACGGGTGTGAGGTGTGGAGTATCATAGCTTTGATTTGCATTTCCTTGATGATGAGTGACGTTGAACATCTTTTCATGTTGGCCACATTAGAGCTCTATTCACAGAATTTTCTCAAGGAGAAATCAGG
>PISX010021881.1:0-32733 GCA_004024625.1 Mellivora capensis
AGAGGGAGAGAGCGAGCGAGCACAGGCAGACAGAGTGGCAGGCAGAGGCAGAGGGAGAAGCAGGCTCCCTGCTGAGCAAGGAGCCCGATGTGGGACCCGATCCCAGGACGCTGGGATCATGACCTGAGCCGAAGGCAGCCGCTTAACCAACTGAGCCACCCAGGTGTCCCAATTCAACGGTTTTAAAAACACTGAGCTAGGTGGCAGCTGAGTGGCCCAGTTGGTTAAGCTTCCAACTCTTGATCTCAGCTCAGGTGTTGATCTCAGGGTTGTGAGTTCAATCCCCACACTGGGCTTCAAACCTCAGTGTGGAGCCTACTAACAAAATAAAAATAAAAAAATAAAAGAAAGTAAAAACATTGAGCCAACTCATCTGGTCTATGAGTGGCTACAGGCTGCCCATCTGCCATCTGCTTCACGGTTTACACAGCGCAGCCTGTCCTCCTCTGTCGGCCACTGTACATGGCAGACATGGCAGACATGCCAGAGGGTAGGGTGGGTCTGACTGCAGATCCCAGTACCAGGACAGGCTGCCCAGAACTCAGAGCTCATCCCTGACTTCAGTCTAGCAGTGGCCTAGAGGGTATACATCTGTCCACTAGGTCGGCCATGCTGGGGGAGGCAAAGGTTCTGAGAGTCCTCTCCATGCCTGCCCATACTCATGCCTGTCCTTTACGGGTCTCTTTCTAGTTGAGCAGAGCTGCATCGGAGACAAGACAGGTAGGGAAGAACACAGCAACCAGAAGAGGAAAAACAAATCTCGAAATGAATGACAAGTGCCTGAGTAGTGAGCAAACCACAGACTGCCCCCGAACACAGTGCAAAGGCCCGAGTGACGTGAAAGTTACCAGTGCCCTTGAAGTGAGTAGGACTTCAGGTTTCAGGGGAACACTGGCCATTCAATGCTGTGGAGCTCACCAAGATCTTGCAAAGTGATAACCAACGAATCCCTTTACTGAAATCTGAGAGTGGGAACAACTACTTCTCTCGGGCTTCTGTTCCTGCATCGTGCATGAGGTACCAAACCACATGCACGATGAAACCCAGGTCTTAAGTACTGTCGGGTGTATCTGGTGCTTGTCCTCTCTCAGAATAAGACAGTGGGGCGGGACTAGGGTCAGTAGGGCAACATGCAAACCTGCCAGAGCCTAGAGAGTGCGTGTGAAAGAGCTGAAGGGCCAAGGAAGTCATGAGGAGGTGCCCCCACTTTGCTCCTTGCCAGCCCTTTCCTCTTTCAGTTCTAACTGCACCAACCTTAAGTCTAGGACAAACCTACAGATGGCTCCTGCCCACTACCATGCTGGGGCAAGGGCTGTGGAACCCCAGGGCAGACATCTGTGAGAGGACGACTCACAGCCCAGCCCAGGAGTGTAAATGATGCCACTGGAGGGATGGCTCAAAGCCCCACCACAAAACTTGACTCATAAACACAGTTGGGCACGAGGCCACACCAAGCAGACATTCCTAGAAGTGCTTTTTCCAAGTAAAGCCAGGAGGCAGACACATTACTACTGCTTTGGTGTGTTGCAGGGAGCGGGGGTTATTTCCAGGGAAGCTGATGACATAAACTCTAGCGCTGGTCACCAAACTCCCTCCTCCACACAGGAAATACCCGCGACTCTGGCTCTTGTTGCCCAATTCTCCGATGTGAAGCAGAAGCACACATCTTAAGCACCATCCCACCACAGGCTGTTACAATGAACACAGGTTCCCTATTCTTGCTCTTCATTTTGTTTCTCTTCATTTTGTACCTTCACTTCCGTACAAAGACATGTGGAATAAGTTCTGTTGGAGGAAAGCCAGTGGGGCCCATTCACCTATATGTGTCACAAACTTACCTCATAGTGCTTGCTGCTGCCAGCAATCTGAAAAGAACAGCTTGGGTAGGGCAGAGGGCACTTCAGAAGAGAACCATCCTCTGTGGGGGCTCAGCAAACTCAGCCCTGCAGTTGCCACTGTCCCCCTTTCTCAGTTTGTGCTGGCTGTCCTCCCCTTGAAGAGCCTCCTCCCTCTCTCTGTCTGGAGGCCAAGAGACAGGACCAGCCAGGTTTCCCTGACCTTCGGAGATGCACAAAATGGATGGTGGATAGGATCTAGCAAAACTAGACCCCATGATGCTCATTTTTTGAGGCTGACAACTAGTTCTTATTCCAAGACTGCAAGATATGGACGCTGTGAGATCACAGACAGCCTGTGACAGCCCACAGGCAGACTGTGGGATCAGAGACAGCCTTTTCCTGCTGAGGACTCTGCTTATCTGAGCAGTAGCCCAGGGGATCTGGTCATGTACCTTGAATGGTAGCTGGGCTTACTCCAAAGCCAGGAGTATCAGAGCAGGCTGTACTGACAGCAAAAGCCATGAGACTCAGGACACTTCTCCTTCCCACATACATACACATGTGTGTATCTATATGTACACACAAGCATATATGTGCATGTATGTTGTATATGAAAGCAAAGGAGAAAGATAAGCACTTTTTATTTTTTTCCTCCTGAAAAAAAGAATGCTTAAAAAAAAAAAGCGAAAAAGCAAAAAGCAAGCGGGTGGAATGTTCTGAGTGAGTGAGCCTGGGCTCTGGAAGTTGGGCTCGGATCAGAAAGCTGTTTCTCCTGGGGCAGGATCAGCACAGGCCCCCAGGCTCTGTGTGGGCCCAGCTGGAACACAGTAAAGCTCTCACCCCACCCAGAAGCAAGCAGGAAAGAACATTCTACAGTAGTACATGGCAGAGCTGCTCTATTGGCACGCAGCTTTGAACACACACAAACTACTCATATTTATATCAATGATTTCCCAAATTTCATATTTCCTGCACTTAAACACTGTTTTTAATTGGGGGGAATTAAAACACACATGTGGTATGTATCATGCTTTTCATTTTGCCACATAAGGTCATTTTGAAAACAAAACAAAACCCTCTTTACCACCTACTATAATGTCATTTCACAAAGAATAGCTGAAACACTAGAAAAACAAGGAGGACATAGTTTAAGACTAAAAAATAGTTAAATTCAATAAGTCAAGCCTTATGGAAAATTCAATATACCTTTTCTGAGTATTTCTCATTTCTATGGGCTGCAAAGTCCTCAGGGGTCACGGGTGAGCATGTGTGTGTGCACACGAATGCTCAGGTCAGTATGCATCTGTCTGGAAATAGGACCACTACAGCACTCCAAGGGCCCACATCACTTTGATCCTGCAAAGTTGCTTTTTAATAATTAAAACAAAAACAGCCGTAAATGAGTGAAAGAGAGAACTGGATGTACAGAAGACATCAGCTAAACTAAACAAAACATACACAAAAAGATAAGGAGGTAGAATAAGGCAAGAAAGTTTTACTGATACTTTAAATATAAGCTTACTGTATTGCTAATACCTCTTCTCCCCACAAAAACCTCAAAAAATTTAGAGACCTGCTCGATACTCAAACCAGTGAATGTCACAAAGGCTCTATTGTAATGATGCAATGCTACCAACTCCACAGCACAGATCAGACTTTCCTGGACTTGACAGAAGATGATTAAAAAAGAGTAATTATTCCCTTAACAATGTCTAAATACAAAATACCAATTTAATAAATATTAATATAAGAATGAGTATTCTTTATTCATTGATAAATTATTTATTCATTAATTAAAGAAGTATTAATGTATTTTGAGAGTGAATTACAGTAATTCCCTCTCAAGTAGTTCACTCTCAAAATACATTAATAGTTCAGTAATTCACTCTCAAAATACATTAATACTTCTTTCTTGGATAGACAGCAAATATAATCTTATTTTTAGAAATGCTTAGAGTTCATAAAAAACACTTTCACTTATCTACCTTATACTACAAAAATTGTGTTAGATAGGTATTTTACAGATGAGAGAAATAAGATTAAAAATGACCTGCATAAGAAAGTACAGAGAGAAAGCAAAAGCAACTATTTCTAAAGTCTGAGAAATCCTAGCCACATCGGCCAGAGAACATGTGGCCTGTGCATTTGATATAAACTCGAGGATGCCTCTAATTGTGACAAATCATGCAAAACACACCAACCTGGGTCTGTGGGGTTAAATGACTATGAGAACTTGAACTTTCACATTTCCTGACTTTGAAAGGCAAGGTGGTTGGGGGAACTGAGCTAAAATTTTAATGTGCTAATGTTATCTCTAACAGGTTTCTGTGTTTTAAGTTCCTGGAAGATCAGAGGGGGAGTTTATGAGGATTAAAGCCACGACAGAAAAATGACCTTTCTGGGCAGTTTACAGCCACTGAATGCCAAGTGAAGCAGTTAGTTTCAAAAGGTCACAAACCTCTTACTAAGCATAATTGGCAAGAATTCCTGTTGGTATAAGTACCTGTGGGCGGAGATTTAGGATATTATATTAAATATATATTATAAATATTAAATTATATCCCAAGTGGGAAATAATTTTAAAAGTTTGTAAGTTTAAAACAGGGATACAGTTTTCTAGAATTTTGTCATTAAATATAAGAATTCTCAGGCATCAGTAATTGAAAATGGCTAGACTAAAGAGCTACTAGTTCTACTTATCTGAGTTACCCAGGGCATATTTTCCAAATGACAGACATGATTTCTCCTGTTTTTGTTAATCAGAGCATTAATATTATTTATCTCCTGACCACCTATACTGGTTAATGGCACAGAAAATAAAGATTCACATTAGCCTATGTGCTCCTAATATTTGCTGAGTATTTACTTCAGGCTACCTGCAGTGAGGTGGGTCATATAAACAGAATCAAGTGGTCCACTGGCCATGGTCTAATTATATCATGAAAGCATGCTCACTGTTAAAAGGCACATTATGCTTCCAATAAAATATTTGTAACAAGTAAAGAGAAACTCAAGCTATTTCATAGGCTGTCTCTTAACATACAAAGTATACTCATATTCCAAATTTAACTCCACAATTTCCATGTAACTTCAGTAGAGCAAGAAGTATTTATAGAATCATGGACATCGATGTGCCCAAATCCTTATTTAATGCATAAGATTTGCTATTACTAATGGAGTAAAACTAAAAGTTTCCCCAAAGAATCACATGAGTGCCTATGAACATAACTCCCAACAAGAGAGTGCCAGCTTTTCTGCCTTTCGATGAGTTATGGCCTTGACTTTATTTTCCAACTGAAACAGAGGTTGTACTGCTATAGGACTTCACTCAAAATAGCAGGAGTGGCACATTCTCCTCAAGTTCTCTCTGTCATTAGCTTCACACTTGGGTGCTATACTAACTACCTATTGGAATCCTACACTACACTTTCACCAAGATGTGAGGAAAGGGCTAAAAAGGGAAATCACACATCTTAACAAGACCTCTGCACATATTTGGGATGGGAGAGAACAAATTCAAATCTTACAGGCTAGTCCTCTGGACCCAAGGTGACTGTGTTTAGGCTGGTTTTGCCAGATCTGAACTGACCCATGAGACACTGCAACTCAGAGAAATATTTTCTGTCACTCTGGCCTTTCCATGTAAACAAATCTTCCAAATATTCCACTGAAGTGGGCCTCCTGAGCACCAAAACTTGTTATTTCAACTATCTTCTTTTGTGACTCTCAAGATATATTTACACACCCTGAAGACAGTAAAAGTATACTCTGATTTTCGAAAGTGCTTAGAGTTCATAGATATGTGATCTGTCTTCAAAAATCCTGAAGGTAGGAGTTTTTCAAATGAGGAAACTGAAGCTCAGATGGGTTTAAATGACTTGTCAAGGTAGATGCAACTAGTTTTAAAGTTAAGATATCTAACATCAAGTTCTACTGCTTACTTGTTTATATAGTATAGGGCTGCTCAATGCTCAATCTTCATTTCGTACATCAGTCATTGTCCTGGACATCAAGCACAGTGTGTGGCTCCTAGCAAAGCTGAAAAGTCCTGGGGGCAATCGAGTACAGGTGGCTACCTTCTCTGACAACAAATGCCCAGAATATGTTACAATCTGATTCCTCCAAAGAGTCATTGCCAATCAGGTATTGACAAGTTCACAGTACGTTAGAATCTCAGTTTGAGATAAGAGCAAAGCAACTTTTCTAAAAATAGCCACCAAAACATGGGCAGAAGATTGCTGTGGTCTCCAGAGAAAGGCAGTGGCTCACTTCCTTCCGTATACGCCATGCCCTTCCAACCACTTCTGTTTCTTGACACGACTAGTAACCAAGGAAGTTCTCTGGTGCTTCTTCTCCTAGATGTAGGCTGCTACAGTTTTCCTAGTGATCCTAGTAAAATCTTTCCTCCACCATCCTTGATTTTAAAGATTGACTTTTTCTGTGAAATACAGAGTTAGCGTGAAAACAAGTCTTGCATAGAACCTTATCTGTCCCTGCTTTCCAATCTACCTTTCGTGGTCTAACTCTATACTACCTGTCCCCTGTCCTATCCACCTACTTTCCCACATCTTTCCCCACAGCAATCGATCTGACTCTGGCAAGCTTTTTTGGGTTTTTTTGTGTTTTTTTTTCCCCCTCAAATAGGTAGATCTCTCAAAATTATTGTATAATCTGTGAAAAATCTGCTCTCCAGCAATAAAAATCAAGACTGGCTGATGTTTCAGTGTTCAATAGCTTTTAGAGATGCCAGACAATCGGGATACTAAACTGAAGATTATGTGGTATGTAATTCCAATGTACAGGATTTGTAGGCAATAGAGCTTAAGAATTGTGAAGGATGAATCCTGATAGGTCTGCAGACTCCCAAATTTACAAACACCACCTTAGCTTACAACTTTCCTAATAAAATGTGGTGATAAATAATTCTAGCAGGGTTGTTGTATGTGACATGCAATGTAAGCATGAGGCCAGCCTGAGAAGCAGAGGCTGGTGTCTACTGGATACACTGAATGGCTCAGAACTTCAATTCTGCTCCAGTCCCTCAGCCTGCAAGGTTCAAATCCATGCTTCAGTAAAACTTAACTCCATACCGTGGTCTTTCTAGGTCACTTTTAGACACCAAACAGTGTGAATGTCTAAAGCCGTGACTGCTGTGGGTCTCCAAAGACCTGTCCCCCATTCTACTGAAGCCTAACCCCAACCTAATTATTGTCACCTTTCCTTTTTTACTCTTTAATTTGGCTCCTAGAAAATTTAAAATTACCTGCATGGCTTACATTTGTGGTTCATAGTCTATTTCTACTGGACAGTGCTGTCTTAGACAAAACTAGAGAGAGGATAAACATGCTAAAAGTTTGGTTTGAGGCATCATTTCTAAAAGTGAGGCTCTTCTTGTAGACATCCCATCAGTCAGTGTTGTGTAGTTGAAGGACTGGCAAACAAACAGTGTGCCTCCCGCTACGGCTCTAACTTCGAAGCACAGACCTCTATGGTTGGCATCAAGAGTCCCATGGCTCTGATGACGTCACGGCACTTAACTTATTTGACTTTACTGGTCTTTATTCATTTTTAATATCTTCAAAAATATAGGAAAAAAACCACTTACAGGTTCTGAGATGGTGAATCCGCTGCTGGAATGCACAGGTATTTAACCCCCTGTAGAATAATAAAAATAAAATAAAAAGATGATACTTAGTAGAGAATACTAGTTAAAGGAACTGTTTACTCAGATCAAAAAATAAAAAGTAAAAAGGAGAAGTTTTTCCCTCATCCTTTGTTGCCAAGGAACCAGGGGAAACTTTTTAATTAAGGTTCCTGGTTATTTCCTTGACCGTGCATACAAATATTCATGCTCTGGCTTACAAACAGTTTGTAGGCTTAGATAGGGTTTCTCAAAAAAGTGAAATAATTGAGTGCTTTCCAGTAAGTGTCAAAAACTTTCAAAACTATCATTTCAGATGCTTGTTTACATATTCAACATTTAAAAAAAATCTATTTCATTTAAGATCCTAAGTGGCCAAAAAGGAAGCACTGTAAGTAAAATCCTTAACATAATGACTAAATTACAATGTTATATTACAGAGTATTCTATATCAAATTTTAGTAATTGGAAAATTGTAATTTCCCTGATGCATTATTGGGAATTTACACATTCAAAATATATTATTTTTTATTTTTTTAATTTTTTTAAATTTTTTTTTTTATTTTTATTTATTTGACAGACAGAGATCACAAGCCGGCAGAGAGGCAGGCAGAGAGAGAGGAGGAAGCAGGCTCCCTGCTGAGCAGAGAGCCCGATGCGGGGCTTGATCCCAGGACCCCGGGATCATGATCTGAGCCGAAGGCAGAGGCTTTAACCCACTGAGCCACCCAGGCGCCCCTCTTGATTTATTTTTTTAAAGATTTTATTTACTTATTTGTTATAGAGGGAGAGAGAGAGAGAGAGAGACAAAGCACAGCAGGGGGAGTGGCAGGCAGAGCAGGTAGAGGAAGAAGCAGGCTCCTCCCCAAGCAAGGAACGCAATGTGGGACTTTATCCCAGGACCTTGTGATCATGACCTGAGCTGATGGCATATGCTTAATGATTGAGCCACCCAGGCATCTCTATTTTGACTTTGCTTGTTTTTCAAAAGAGTAAAAGTTTGTGTACCAAACTGTCACATTTTTTTTAAAAGAATGGCCCAATTTGAAAAAAAAATGAACTTCATATAGGTCTCTATAAAAATCTATAAGAAATGTCTGTGTAAATTCATGCTATAAAAAGCCATGCTAAATTTAAGTTTTATTAAAAACCCGGTTGTTTGGGGCACCTGAGTGGCTCAGTCAGTTAAGTGTCTGACTTCTCAGGTCATGGTCTCAGGGTCCTCGGATTGAGCCCCACATTGGGCTCCCTGCTCTGCAGGGAGGAGTCTAGCTGTCTCTCTGCCCCTCCCCTGCTCATGCTCTATCTCAAATAAATACATTAATTAATTAGATAATTAAATATATTTTTTAAAAACCTGGTTGCTTCTTCTTCAGAGGGATTTAAAGTATAGTTCCAAAGGTCTTCAATGTCATGTAAAAAACAAAATCTAGAAATCTCAGCAATCTTTGCAAAACAATATGGTTCTGTGAGGACTTAGAGGAACCATTTTTAAACCGTTCCTCCTTTGATAGCCTAATCTCATAGGATCTTGCCACCATGTCATAAAAAATAAGTAGGGGAAGAAACACATCAAACACTAAAAAAGTAACCAACCTAAGAGAGTTAAAGAAGGAGAAACATATAGAAATATATAGACTACCACAAGTACCTCAGCAAATAAAGTCATAAAATAACTTGTCTTTTAGAATTATTTGAATTTTTTGCAGTTGATCATTAAAATTTTATTGCTAATTCATATGAGGCATTTCTGTGGTGTATTTACTAATGCAGTCTTGTAAGAAACATCCAAATTTGTGGCTGTCCCAAACTCTTCTAGACCTCCACACTTTGATACTTTATGACATTGTGAATTCTACTTTTCCAATCCAGAATCCATGTAAACTACATTTCTCAAACTCCTTTGCTATTAGGGTGTAGACTCAGGACCTGGTTTCATCATATGACACACCTACTTGAGGTGGATTTGGAAACAGGACATGGGACAAGTCAGATGGGTAAAGAGCACCTGCTTGGCAGGTGCAGGTGGCAGTAGAAGCAGGTGGTTCTGGGGGCAGACGTGGCAGCAGATCTCACCAGTTGTGTGATGTGGTCTGAGTGTTGTTCCTTTAACTTCAGCTGAAAGTCTGTTTCTCCAGCTCTTCTGAGACCATAAGCTCTCAACTATCTCTTAACAAACACCTTCCTGCTTAAACCAGTTCAGAGTGCAATCAGCTGTCTGTCACTAAGACCTAAAAGATAAAATTCCCCTCCCTGTCTCCTAGCATTATGAGAGGTCAGAAAAAACCATTTTTCCTGCTTAATTTATATACACATACATTTTTTTTTCAGCTCTGAGTCAATCATTACATCTTCCAACAAACTCTTGAAGATGAGTTTTACTACTGCTTCTCCATGTGAGAATACTTTACATGAGACCTAACAGGTTTGAACATGTCGAGGGTAAAGTTTAAGGATAAGCTGCCGGACTGTGTTTCTCCTGCATTCAACCTTCACTTTGTCATCCCTAATTGCCTCCTTCTGTCTGTCCCCATTTCTTCCTGGACTCTGGGCACTGGGCTCTGTTGGAAATAATGTTGTCTGAAGTTCTAAAGCACCTCCAAACCCAGAGAGGTATTAAAGCAGTGATTTAAAAGGAAAGAAAATGGAAAAGGAAATGATACTGTAAAAAAAAAAGTAATTTCACTACTTCCCTCCATCAGGGCCAAGCAAGCTTATTGGTATAGATACACATACTGATCATTTCATAAATCCGTCACTGGAATGACTCATTTACTTTTTTTCTTTTACTTTTAAGTGAGAGTTGGCCATGGATCAGGTCCAGAAGCTTATGAAATTCTTTCCTCCTACACACTTCCTCCAACCTCTTTCAGACCAGAACTTCCAGAGGGATGGGAAGGATTCTCAGGTTTCCCTACCACTGTGACTGTCACCTGGGTAGCTTCAATCAATCAAGAATGCTGAGGTGGATCCCCTCTAACATAGGTTAAAAATGCTTGCCTGTCACACATGCTGATGGACAGCCACTTAATCCTAACAGAATCTAAAATCACCCCAGGCCATACAATGGGAGGAAAGAAAAAAAAAATGAAGGAAAGGAAGAGAATGGGTCAGAAGAGGAGGCTAAATAGCTCTTAGCTTATTAAGAGCATTCACCATAAATTCCAATGGCAGTGTGATTGGAAAGCCCCTCACTTCCTTCAGGTGTTCCCTGAGTGGGGTCCCATTCCCCTTTTTGGTGCCTGATGCGAAAAAGAAAAGGCTGCTGTCCCCATAAGGCAGGAATAAAATGCAGGAAGATGGCAAAGGGTATCCCTCCCTTCATGCCCACAGATTGATGAGGAGGCAACTTTCAGCCATGCTGGGCCCCTCACCCTCACTAGCTGGGATGGGCATGTGGCAGCTACAGCTTCCCATCTATGAAGCTTCTAAGGAGGAACAAAGTAGCTCTCAGCCACAAGTTTGGGGATCCCCTACTGTTAAGGAAGGACAGAGAAAATAGAAAACATAAGATCATGTTCTCTCAAAAGTAGAACAACAACAATAACCTTCCTTCCCACATAGTAAACACTAAATATCTGTTGAGTAAGGTGAAAACCAATTAACATGAAGATCACACTACAGGAATAGTACAAGGGAAGAAAACTATCATAAAGTGCCCATGCCTGGGGACCATAAAAATAAGAGAGCTGAACTTTCAGCCATGACATAGGAAGAGCACACTGCAGGCACATGCTCCAGACACCAGCCTCCTGCCTGTCCATACCACCAGAACTTGGTTAAGAATCAGCTCACCATGATCTACAATAAGAAGGGAACAAACTATGCAAATACAGTAAAGAAAGGAGTCAAAACTGTCAAAAAGGTTCAGCTGCTCACCGCCCAAGAACATCTATTTATCTTGGCTTAGTCATTAACAAAGCACAAAAAGTATCTTTCTTGCAGGCCACAGACTGCAGAACATACAGTACCTGAAAAAAGTCTTCAGATGCCTGCACATGTGTACAATTCATGGCAGTTAATTACTAATTCAGAAAGCAGCAAGAGTGCTGACAGCATTAAGGACCTCAATGCTACAAGCTGGAGAGACTTAAAATTATCCTAGTATTAATGGAATCCCCCCTCCAAAATCATTCTCTCATATTGAGGTTTGTAGAGACAGAGATATGGGGCAGGATGTGTTTAGCTAAATTATGGAAAACACGACAAATGAAGCAAAAAAGTAACAGATCTTATTCTAGAACAAAATTCTAGAACAATCTGAAAAATTCATGAGTAATAAAAATAACAGAGGGGCGGTGGATGTGGGGAGGAGTGAAATAGGTGAAGGGGATTAAGAGCACATTTACCATGATAAGCACCGAGTAATGTACAGAATCCTTGAATCACTATATTGTACAGCTGAAACTAATATAACACTGTATGTTAACGATACTGAAATAAAAAAAAATAACAGCAATGTTTCCATTCCTACAGGACTTGCTATGTGGTATTTGCTCCTACATATTACCTCTTAAAACAAAACAAAACAACATAAAACTAAAATTATCTTCTTTGAAATAAAATTATTAAATAGATAAAAATTTAATACTTTTCATGATGTTCCAAAACAGTGATTGGTGGAAAGCCAATTAATATTAAGCTTCATGGAGCTAGTAAGTGTCAAGTTACAGATTTTCAATTTAGGCAGCTGGCCGAAGAATACAAAAACCAGTTTAGCTAAGGGAAAGGGCTCAGTCTATCTTTTAAGACTGTCTTGATTTCTAGGAGGGACAAAGAATGAGCAGATAATTTCTTCTGACTACATGGCATTTTGAATGGCCTATAACATCCTGAGAATGCTGTTAATACTGATAAGGTGAGGACCAGAAGGAAGAAAAGGCAAAGAATTAAGAAAAAGCCTCATATTTACACTGACCACATATACACTGAATATTCATAATAACAGGCAACACATCAGTTAGTCTTATATAGTGTAGAAAGACATTAGGAAAATACCAGAAAGAAGTTAGATTTCAATGGAATCATCCAAAGAAAGTTTTGGGGGTGAAGTTTTTAGGTTAGGTTTTGAAAGAGACAACAAATATCAACTGATTGAAAAGAAAGAATTTCAGAGATTCTTCTTGCACAAAGTTTAAGGCTTTCTAAGTCCTTATTCTCAAAAGTTCTAATATTTTTCTGTTTTCTGTTTCAACAAGCGTAGTAACCACCAAAAGTAAGGTTTTTGCCTTTCTTTGGGGCTGAAACTAAAGATTACACTTAAAACGATACACAGTCAAGTACTTGAAAAGCAGGGGCAAGATTCTGATTTCAGGACTAGTAAAAAGATCAAACTCTCGCTTGTTTCAAGTACAATTTCTAAAATTCACTGTTCTTTTCTTTCTGAAACATAAGTAAGAGGCTTCTGGAGCACCTAGCTGACATTCTACTTTTCTAAAGAAAAGAAAGATCAAGGCCTTCAGAATCTGTTTTCTCTCTCTCAGGAAAACTAATAAAATCAGTTTCTGCAAGGACTTATTCACAACCTAAGAGGAAACATGAGTAGGAGATAGAGTTACTAAGAGGCCAGAATCAGGAAATCCATGTGATGGAAAAGTTATTTTAGCTGCTAATAAAAGTGACTTGATCTTGGATCTTGGTTTCACATCTTACCCCATCCAAATACCAATAGCAATATGGGTGTACAAAGGAGGAGTCTTCTGAAAGAGATGACATTTTTTCTTTGACAGTCACATTTATGAGGTAACAGTGGCACGCTGAAGTGGGCTCTGCAATTCCTACACATGGAAATCTATTAACACTGATAATCTAATGCCCATTAATGAATTAAGCAAAGTAAGATGGGGACCCCATTTAGACCTAATTCCCAAATTATCCAAAAAATCTGACTCCAAAAAAGAAACAAAATTTAAAAAGAATTAAGTTTGATCAGAAGCAAGACCACAGTTTATACACCACTATAAAAAGCAAAAGTCTCTCCCACTTGAGACAATCACTCTGCCCTTTTTATTGTAGTAAAATATACATCACATAAAATTTACCATTTTAACCATTATTAAATACACAGCTCAGTGGCATCATGTATATTCACATCCTCATCACCACCATTCATCTTTAGAACTTTTTCATCTTCCCGGATGGAAACTCTGAACCCATTAAATACTAACTCCCATTAACCCTTCTCCCCATCCCCTGTAACCCCCAATTCTACTTTCTATCTCTATGAATTTGACTAGTTCTACACTTTTTTTTTTTTTTGACAGAGATCACAAGTAGGTGGAGAGGCAGGCTGGGAGGGGGCGGCGGGGAGCGGTGGGAGCAGGCTCCCTGCTGAGCAGAGAGCCCAATGCAGGGCTCGATCCCAGGACCCTGGGATCATGACCTGAGCCGAAGGCAGAGGCTTTAACCCACCGAGCCACCCAGGCACCCCACTTCTGCATTTTTATATAAACCTAAAGGCAGGTAATCTGAAAAAATTAGTCTAGCCACACTCCTGAAGGTCATAGACCAAGAGATGGCAACTGCTGACTTGAAATTGCTCAGATGTACCTACAAGGTTTGACAGTCTTACATTTCATGGAGTATCTTACTCCAGAGAAAGCACAGAAAGATCTCCACCTAGGCTATGTATATAGCTTAGTGTACATGGATGCCAAAGCCAGTACCTGGCCCATGGAGTTTGATCATTATTTCTCCTCAATTTAATAACTTTCAAATAGCCAATAACATTTTTTAAAGGGAAAAAGTAGAATACAAAATTATATCTGTAGAAAGATTACCTCTGGAAAAACATGTATGTCTGTGGACTAAGAACTGGAAGCAGGCATTAAAAGCAAGAAAAAAAAAAAAAAAAACAACAACCAAAAAAACCAAAAAACACAGGGCACCTGGGTGGCTCAGTTGTTAGTTAGGCAACTGCCTTCAGCTGAGGTCATGATCCTGAGGTCCTGGGGTTGAGTCCTGAGTCAGGCTCCCTCTCCAAGGGAAATCTGCTTCTTCTTCTGTCCCTCATCCCACCCATTCTCTCAAACTCTCTCTCTCTCAAATAAGATCTAAAAAAACAAAACAAAACAAAACCAGGTAAGGTCTAGGGGTAAGATTCTTGATAATCTCCTTTTTTGTTTGTACCATAACAGAAATCTCATAGGAATTACTGTAGAAAATCACCATAGAAGGTAAATACAGTCCTTGAGTTGTGCTACATAACACATGTTCTGAATCTAGGCTCTAAACTGAAGATGCATTTTCTTCAGGCACCCATTTGCCACTGATTCTTCCTGCACCAGCTAAATTTAGGAAACACTACTACAAATAACAACTTCCAAGAACTCTGTGGTACTTGATGGGGTGGGGAGGGGTGGGAAGGTCAGAGTGGAGAGACAAGATTTAGCCTTTGGTTTGATTTTGTGAGAAAAAATGCAAATGAGAAACCTCCAACACCTGTTGGCTTCTTTCAGGTTAGTCAAAAAACGACATACATTTGACTTGTCAGATCAACAGATGAGGACCCAAATGCTTATTTTTGCTCGTTATTTCAATGAAAGGCTAAAGTAGGCATGGTCAGCACACTGAATTTCCTTGAGCCAGCATGGGTGGGTTATGGGAAGGTGGTGAGGGAGATTCATGCCAGCTCCAACCTACCACTGAAAGCCCTCTTCTGTGATTTCAGTTGTGTCTGGCACCACTGATGTATTCAGTGTGACTCATGAAAACAGGGCCAGTTTCAGCAATCTCTCCAAACCAAGTAATTCTACAATATTACTTAATGAATGTTAATGATAAATGACCATACCAAAAAAAAAAATACCATGATTGAAAACTGATGCTTGGAAATCAGGAGAAATCAGCAGTAGATACTTCAGGATCATAAGCTACCACTTGTTAAAGATACAAAGGTAAATTTGCCACAGCTGCTAAAACATATCAGTGGATCTATCCTGTCTGCAAAGTAAAGATCCTCTTCAAAATCCTTCAGCACTTGTCTACAATTCACCTCCTAAGCTCACCAAACTCCAGGTACCTGGCTGCCTAAGAATCTCTCCAAATGTTCTGTACTTTCCTGCCCACTCCTCCCCAGAGTCCCTTCTTCTCCCCAGTGTTTGTTTCCTCTGGAATATCCTTCTCTTTCAGGACTCCTCCCAGGGGCACTCCCTTAGTGGAACCACACCTGATGTAACCCACCAGCCCTACCCACAGAGCTTTCCCTGACATCATCTCCCTCCACCTTAGGCTGGCTCCGGCTCCCTGTTCTAAATGCCCTGAGACACCACCCCACATGGCTGGCACACAGACTCCTGGAAGATGCCAGCACGGTTGGCAAAAAAGCCCATGTTTACTGGGACACAGTCACACCTGTTCATCTATGTATTGTCTAACGCTCCTTTCATGTACAGGAGAGAGCTGTGTACTGTCACAGGAAATTTAGGACCCACAAAGCTCAAAATAATTACTATATGTCCCTTGATTTTAAAAAGGGCACCTGGGTGGCTCAATGGGTTAAAGCCTCTGCCTTTGGCTCAGGTCATGATCCCAGGGTCCTGGGATTGAGCCCCCATCGGGCTCTCTGCTCAACGGGGAGCATGCTTCCCCCTCTCTCTCTGCCTGCCTCTCTGCCTACTATGTGATCTCTGTCTGTCAAATAAATAAAAATCTTTAAAAAAATAAAATAAAATAAAAATTAAAAAAAAGTGTGCTGAGCCTGGTCTAGACAGTGACATTTCACAAAATCATTTTGGTGGCTTCAGGTTTGTTTTGCATATCACACGTTTCTTCTACTTTTAAATGATATCTGATACAACACACCATCTTATTGCGGTATTCTAAATCATTAGTTGTGCTCAGAACTCTTCCTTACTCTGTAGGAGAAAGGGATAGAGGAATTTTCCTCAAATATGGGACATTTTAAACAATGAAATTAGATGGGATATGTGAAACACACTAGGTGCAGCTGGAAGGCGCTCAATAAATGGAAAAGGCAATTTGTTGTCAGTCATCTCTACTTTGATGGCAGCCCTGGGTTAGGAGCAAGATGGCATCACACATACCAGGCTGCAGAATGCTGACAGCAGACAGCTCACAAGAACCAATGGTGAGAGCCATACTCATACTTCCAGTTTGTCTACCAGACCTGGATGAGCACACCTGCCTGAGTTACCCTCACCTTTTCAGCAAGAAGGTGACTATTTCCCTTCTTAAATGCATCTCCCTACTCAGGGAGGAACACAGTATTGTTTCAAATGTCATTTGTGTCCTCTTTTGCAGATTACTAAGCAAATGAGCTCTCAGACTCTCTCACTTATGATAAAATGATAAATTCACTGAAGGGTGAGTTATCAACTTTGTAGACTGCCCCCTTTCTTCAGTCTTAGATGTAATCTGCAGCTTTGAAAAAAAAGCTTTTTCTAAAGAGCATTCATAATCTCTCAGGCCTAATATCACCTCCTCTTTGTGGAATCAGAACTAGAAATGGTTTGTTTCAAGAATGAAACAAACACTGACCCAGAGCAGGGTCCTGCCCTGGAGAGCTGGCCAGTTGTACATGGGTAGGGATAATGCTTATGACATGCAAAGGCCAGTACATGAGCCACACAAGGAGGGCCATGTTGCTCAGAGCAGTGAGAATGAGCCATGGGCTGGGAGGGTAGAGAAGAGTGGAGCAGAGACAGTAACTCTCCCATATCTCCTGAACACATGCAGATAAATGTGGATTATTAGAGATGGCATTAAATTTCTATGTTTCATGGTACATTCATGTACAGAAGGGGTGTCTATTTCCCAAACATAATGGGGGGGCATCTTCCTTGCTCTGTTTTAAGGATTGGCTGGTCAACATTCCACAGACTTTCTTTGGGGGCTTTCATTTCTTTGCTTTCATTCCACTGCTTTTATTCCTTTGAAAGGGCAGCACTTCACCAAATCTTCCCTCCCCCACTGCTGCCATTGAAAGCAATCTGATGGTCTATTTTTATTTTGACAGCTGCATCCTCTTGCACTGGGCATAGAAGGAAGTCCCAGGCCACCTTCGTTAGAGACTGAGTAGGACTCATAAGGAGTGAGTGAGCACTGGCTACCAAGGAGGCCAGAGATCCTTCCCTCACTGGGGTCATTAGGACCTCAAGATGACTGGTTGAGGCTATTCAACCACAATGCCACCACACATGCAGGAGCAGCAGCAAGAGAGGTTTCCATGAGAAAAGGTGGCTAGCCTCAGTTTAAAGGAACACGTAAAAAAACCCAAATACTTGGAAATGTTATTTTGACTTTGTTAGCTACGAGATCATTTTTGTTCTTTAGGGCATAGTATCAGAGCATTCTATAATGCAGTTTAAATTAATCATTTACAGTAGATTTGGAATTGCTGTCTGCTTGGGTACTGTGGGGCTGGTCTCCTTGAACAAGGTATTTCATTAATTTAATGTAAGGTAAAGTCATTTTTGGACCAGTTCCACCATTGTTAAGCCCCAACTGCTTTAAAAACCAGTACACTCTGAAACAATCTCTGTACTATTGTGCTTAGGAATAGTTTCCATGACCAGAAGGCTCACTTCAAGGTCTGGGCTCAGCTCTGTTTGTTTGAGATGCCTTCTCCATGATCACACAATATCAGAAAAACTATCTCTTTGCAACCATTTAAAGGATAAAGGACAATCCAAAGGCAGCTTTCCCACATGTTCTGTTCCTTCTTTGGCAGCTGGCTGTGCTTTTCACCAAGGGAATCTTATGAATTATCTCCCTTTAATTGGGGAAAAATCTGAGAAGCAAACAAGGAGGTCCATATTGGTCCTCAAGAGAAGGAGGCTCTAATTCAGATTTTAGGTGCATCTACTTCTTTTCCTAGTGTTCCTCACTAGTGCTGTATGCAGGTATGGCTCAACTAGCTCAAACTTTGACCATGCATTTCGTTTGTTTTCCCATTAGAAAAGCAGATAAGAGCTAGTTGAAAATGTCACTGCTCAGTACTGAATGTTGAAACTCAACATCTGTACTAATTGTGGTGATAACTGAAAGGAGAAATAATTTCTCAATTCAAACCCAGGGCTTGACAGCATCCTCTGCCCCAGGACACACACAAAGTTCTGCAAAACATGTCAGGAGTCAGACCACAGAGAGGGGGAAACACTTCAAAGAGCAGTACAGGCACGACGTGTCCATTTAGCCTGCGCCGAGATGATGACACTAGTTGGTGCCACTGCTTTAGTCTCAGGCTTTTAAAGTCAGTTTGGATCACTTCCCTTGCAGCTGTGGCAGGCACAAGGTCCACCTGCAATGCCTACCAGCAATGAATTATTAGGAGCACCTGAAAATGGAAAATTTGCTTAAACCAGTCTTCAGTAAACCAAGCTACATTTAAATCATTCTTTTTCTTATGGCTAAAAACAACAGCACCTACAGAGCCATTGTACCCTGCTTTAGGTCTTACCAACCAACCAGCCAACCAACCAACCACATATAACTTCTCATTCCAACTCTGACTGAAGACTCAAAGGCCCTTCACCTAAGAAGCCTGAAACCTGTTCAGTCCTCTTGGGCTACACGTCCTCTGTCACTACCATCATGATACTCAGGTTTCCCACGGTCTGCCAGCCACATGCTGTGCTGTCCTAACCTGCAACCAGAAACATATTTCCCTTGGGATACTGACTTTGGTTGTTTCTTCCAAACTAAGCTGCTCTTCACTTTTAAACTCCTTAGCAAAACTAGGCCCCTATTAAGGCTTTCCAGATTTTGCTGCTATTTCACTCTCCCCCTTCCAGTGCTCATGGCACCAAAAGGGTGCCATGTTAAGGCTCGATGGCCAAAGAATGGCCAAACTGCATTGTATCTGCCCCAGAGCTCCTTCTCTCCAGCCCTTCTGTGCCCTGGGGTGCCCCCAAAGGGATTTCTGTGCCTGTCTCTTCTGAACACTGAGCCCCATATTACTTCTCTTTGTATTTTATTCCCAATCCTTACTACAAGGTAAGTAAATGTCTGCTGAATCTGAAGGAATAACTCCTAATTTAGCCAAAAAGAGAACTGAATATGGCCCCACCCTTACCCCACCATGCTGACCACCTTCTCCGCTCTATAATCAGCCAACTTCCACACATCTTCTATGGCTCCAGGGCTTATTTCTCCCTTCCTGACCAGCCCGGAAGGGCTGCTCCTAGTCAAGACATATTTGTCCACTGAACCAAACCATACTAGTCCTACAAGGCTGCCTAAACACCCCTATTTACAAATTCTTCCCCAAATTCCCCAATCTATTAACCTAAAGATCTTATATAAATGGACAGAGCTTTTACCCTGTGCTTTAGCATTTATGGGCAATTTATGTAGTTGTGTCAATGCCTACTATCACTCTAGCTAAAGCACAGAGGGGAGACCATGTGCTACATGCTTTTTCTGAGGACCTGGTTTGGAGATACCAGGAGATCTTGCCACTGGTATATTTCCCATTGAGGAAAAGGAGGGATGAAAACAAGGCAAGCCCACTTCAGGAACACAGCCCTCAGCACACAATATGCTCAGGACTTGATTACACGGGGAGTCAGGACAAGATGGACAAGACAGGGCATTCTGCCAGAAATGTTAAAAAACAAAACTGGGACTTGAGTCAGAGAAAAGTTTAGCAGGAGTGTTTTGTAAAAGTCCAGTTTTATGGAGAGGCTGGTCAGTAAGTTTGAGTACTAAAGAGAAGGTCCATACCTGAAACGCATGGTACTCTAGAAAGCCAGAGAAAAGAAAGATTAACATAGATCTCTTTCAATTAGAGACAAAAAAGCACTGTTTCCTCTCTAGAATCAATGAGGTACTAGAATATTTCCAGTCCCATTTAGTACATTCATGCTGGAATTCTGGTTTTAGAACTCCATTTGCAAGTGAGCTTGTCACAGAAGGGTCAGCAGCCAGATGGAGCTGTATTATGCACTTGACTGCCCACACACAGAGAACTCAGATACAGCTTGATTCAAGAAAGAGTGATTACTAGACAGTTTTCGATACCTACCATGATCATTTCTATTTGAGTCATTTCTATTTAAGTCTGGGGTTGGCTTCAAACAAATTTACCTCAACACATGAAAGCTGCTACAAGCCTTTGGTATGGTAGGTACCACTGATACTTGGGTGGCATCAAAGAGACTTTCTTAGAGAGGTGAAAACAACCGGGGTTCACTGGAAATAGTTGTCAATCTGAAAACCATGGTCAAACAATGATTTGTTTTCAAAGGCCCTGGACCTCGATAGTGTGATGTTTTTTGCAATGCCAGTAAAATAACAAAAATCATCCACACTGGATACAATGACCAATCCAAACAGGAAACCTGGCCCAATGCTTCAAGTTGCATCACTAGGGAATCTGTGAATCTTTAAGAAAGGACATAAACTCAGTGAAGTGAAACAATCAAGTAGAAGATAACTGATACCGAAAATAAAATCTATACAGTTGAAAGGTTTTTCTTGGGCTATCTTCTCCCTTTTAAGATTAAGATGATTGAAATGAATGGTTTATACCCCCTGATCATGGGCGACAAGGATGCAACATGCGTAATGTCAAACATGCACATATGAATACACAGGGAAAACTGTTACCACAGAACCCATTCTGGCCAAACCTGAACAACCAAATGCAATCTACTAGTCACAACTACAGACACCAAGAGTATGGCCACCCACCTGCTTACCTTCCTTCCCTATTATGAAGATACTTCTATTGTGAAAAATAAATAAAAATAAAGACAAAGGGAAACTTATCCTTCCTACCCTCTTCTCCCATCCTATTCCACTTTACCATTCTGAGCAATCTAGTATGGTCCTTCTAGACCCTTAGCTGTTCATTTACATGCATATATATGTACCCACTGAAATATATAACTAATATTTAGTTTTACATAAATGGGATCATATTATAAATATTATTCTACAACTTGCTTCTTTTGCTTAACAATTACCTTTTCCCTGTGCATACATATAAACCTTACTCTTCTTTTTGAATTGCTGCAGAGTATTTCTTAATATGGATGTATCATAATTGAGCATTACCCTTCTGCTGAATGTGTGGGTTGGCTCCAATTTTTTGCCATTACAAACACAGTTGCAGTGAACATCATTGCCCATACCTTTGTGGGTATAGGATGAAACATGTGGTTTCATCAGTTATCTCTCCTCTTAGGGAAAATATGCTATGGGAAATGTGGCCTGTAGCTCCTGTGATTTGAAGGTCATGAGCAGGGTGGGCCCCTGGGTCCCAGGAGTTGAGGGACCGCAGAGCTGGGGATGACACCATGCAAGTTTCCTGTGTGGCTGTCAAAGGAGGACCACAGGCAATGAGGATCTTCCTTCTGAGCCAGAACACAAGCCCATGTACCTTGAATGTTCTCCCAGCTTTTCATGATCTGGCTATAAACTCCTTAAAATATGAAACAATGCCTCAACTCTGCCTCCACTTCAAGCTTGCTGCCTTGGCTGTGACAAACCTTTTAATTTTTCATTCACTGTGTCTTAGATGTACTTTCCTCCTCGTAGGACCAAGGTTCTAATGCAAACCAAAGGTAGTTGAAGGATCCTTAAGAAATCAATCAGAAAGTCACAGAATTGTCACAGGGGATTCTTGTTTCTAACTTAGTAAGAGGTTAATTCTGAACTAGAGTCCACAAGAGTTCCATAAAACAGTACATCTACATTTGCTAACACTCACTGACATGGGAGGAATGGAACAAACAACTCATATAAATGAGGTTGCATTGCATTAACCAGACCCTCTGGCTTCACTTATTACTCATGGTTAAAAAATCATTCTTGGTATAGTTCTTTTTTCACACTCCTTAATGAGACACAAGTGACCAAAGATATGATTTCTCACTTTGGTATGGAGCTGAAAATGCATGTGGCTCTCAGTTCATCAGTAAGCATCTGCAGAGGGGCCCCTGTGTGCCAGGCCCAGGTTGAGTGCTGGGGAAGACCAAAGAAATCCCAATGTGGCACCTGCCTGCAGTGAGCCTGAGGCCAGCTGAGGACCTTGGACACAGGCAGTGAAGAGCTAGTTCATCAAACAGTGGTTAAATAGCCATTCAATACACTATAGAAGCTGTCAGAGTGTATACAATTCATAATCCAGTTAAGAGTACAAACTATAGCTTCTCTA
The DNA here is from genome assembly GCA_004024625.1 of Mellivora capensis. Lineage (NCBI taxonomy): Eukaryota > Metazoa > Chordata > Mammalia > Carnivora > Mustelidae > Mellivora > Mellivora capensis. Next base: position 22,601 of record PISX010021881.1, read on the forward strand.
TAAAATATTATAGAGAAAAGGGAAGAAGTCCTGAGGTTGGAGGGCACTGGGAGTGTCCTTCTCAGAAGAAGGAAAGCTGGGGCTGAGCTGTGAAGAAGGGTAGGGCTCAGGGAGACAAGAGGGTAGAAGAAAGAAGAACACACAGAAGCAAAGTTTCTTAAACTTTAAATACCATTTAGCACCTTGGTTCTAGTTTGCTTTACACTTGGGAAACCAGCTAAAGTTTTGAGGTAGTGAAATGGGGTGGGTCACCAGACAGACATACAGCAGATGACCAAGGTCTGTCAAGGAGGCTCTCAGTCCCCCCAGCGCTGCTATCCAAGCAGAATGAACATATCACCGTGGTGAGAATTTTCTCATAAATAAGTGGCTAATGAATACAGCAGTGTAGACATGTAAATAACAAGAAGTATTAGAACCAGAAGACATGACCAACTATAAAGAAAACTAACAAAATTAAATTGTGAGCTAGAGCACCTCAAAAAAAATGTCTTTAGTGTTAAAGGAAATACAAAATAGAACCATCAAAAATATGTGCCTTCTATGGCAACATCTTTTTCTTTGGAAAAAAAAAAACAAAAAACCTTTGGTGGTTCAAAGTATAAAAGTCAAAACTTAAAATGGAAAAAATATATAGTCAAGCTGAACTCAAGTTCAAAACCTACCTGGTAAACATACAATACCCTGGTTTGAATACATGCATACAAACTACTGTTTTTTCTATTTAATCCTAAAATACACAACATTTAAAAATTTAAATTATTTGGAGAATTAGTCCAGCAAAGGAATAAGAATACTTTTTAAAGCATTTTTGTTGATAGCAAAAAATAGTTTTGTTTCCTGCAGGTGCTCTGGTTAAATACACAGAATGAAAAATGAAACAAACTCTGAAATTTTTACATTAGAAAGATAGAGTTCTGTTTCTTTTTTAAGGGGAAGGGAGAAATCTTTCATTGCTCAATATTACTTCCTCAGCACCTATAAACAATATGGGGTTCCTGATATGAAAAAGCACCATCGTTGTGACAGCAATTTTTACCACCCTACAAATCTGGAGCAATCAGTAGGCACTGAAGACACACTCACAAATAAGGAAATACACCAGCAAAAGCAAGCAACCCCCCAACCAAGTCTTAAACATAGAAAGAGACAGAGGTTTTTTTCCTCTTAAATATTTTAATTGCAGTTCTAGACTTAATTCCAATGTGAAATTAATAAATGTGGCAATTAATTTTTCCACCTGGTCCTGCCACTTGTTGGAGATGATATGAGCAAGTCACCATGTCTGATTATACTATGAAGGAACTAGGACAATGCCATCTGCCTTTCTGGGCTCTCAGAGTTCTTAGAGGATTGAAAGAGATTGGTGTGACTGTCATGGATTCAGAGCTCTACCAGAAGTCATATCTTGGCACGACCAGCTCTCTCCTGGTTGGAATGCCACTGACCAGATTTTCCAAATTCCCAGTCATTTCCAAAAACCCAGTCAGACATCTCCAAATTCATGTGGCAGAGGAGGGACCTTGTTCTCTGAGCTTCCATAGCCTCTGTTCCTACTTGACCCCTAGCACTGAGGGCCTATCCTGAGCCAGAGCTCTTCCTTCACTGGACTTAATTATTAGTAGTATTTATAAAATATCCATAATATATATCTTGTTTATACTCTAAGGGCTTCACTGGGGCAAATATTGCCATTGATTCACTTCTGTTATCTCCAGCATCTGTTCCAGGGCCTGGCATGTAGCAAGAACTCAACCGCTCAGTTAATCAATCACTCCCTGTCTTCAAAGGGAAGAACTGTCTGGACAAGAGGCTTGATAGTGTGAGGATGGCATTCACAGCAAATAAAACGGAACAAAAATTTTGTTAATTAATAATAATGAAGAATAAAATTCTGTGCTGGTGCGAGTATAGGAAAACAGTAACTTTCATACGCTGCCAATAAGGGCACAAATGGTATAACCCTTTACAAAGCCAATGTGGCAATATCTACTAATACTATTTGCAGATTCACAAGCATCAGTCATGCAAGGAGAGGACCAAGACAGTAAGGCACTCTGGGGGAATCTCTGGCCTGGGAAAGGAGACTCAGGTTCCTACCAAGCCACCCAGACCAACTATGGAATTATAGGCAAGTCCCTTCATGTCTCTGAACTTCAGCTTCTTTGTCTACACGGTGATAGAATCAAGGTAAGTGATTCCTGTGAATCTGTTCAGCTGGGATGTCTAAGTCAAACATAGAGCAGTAGGCATGGAAAGGGGGTCAGAGCTCTTCAGAATCTTAGATTTTAGTTAAGGGCTGACTCAAATGAATATAAAGGCCCCTAAGTTTCTACTGTTTCTAAAAATCTTCATTTTGGAAGATCTACTCCTCAGATACTCTTTTGCAGAAAGAGGAATTGGGGCTTTGGACCTCCCTCTCTTGGCTGACCACCTTGCCTCATGGTTCAAAGGATAAACAATCTTGTCTCATCCACTGGGAAGCACCAAAGATCACCTGGCTTCACTAGATGACCAGTGGTGAGGTGAGGCCCTGCCACTGCAAAGGCCCGAGAACAGCATCTTTTATTCTTTCATTGCTTTCCACCTATAGGGTTGCTAGAAAGGATACAAAACCCTGCTAACACTATGTTGGGAAACCTGTCTAAAAAGTACCCAAATAATAGAGAATCACATCTAATCTAAGTGAAATCAACCAAGTCACGAGTTCTTTTAAAGTCCCTCCCAAAGTAAAATCAATAAATGCATACTAAAGATGAACTGAGCATGTTCATGAAGCTTTTCACGGCAAGTACACTTTATAGTATCATCATTGGTCAGTGTTTCAACAGGTTACAAATCATTACAGCCACAGAGGATGTAACAGGCACAACAACTGTGCAATATTCCATTCTACAAATACTAGGCTCTCACAACAATCTATACTATGCTAATCTATACAGCCTCATTTGGTAATAAGGTCAGGTTTGGCACCTTTTCCTTGACGACAGTTGCCCTAGTTTACTAGTTATATAAGCATCCTCTTAAAAAGGGCTCATCCTAGAGTCTCACCCTGGACTCTAAGGGATAGCAGATCCCTTTCCTGAGTCCTTCTTAATCTGAATGTTCACGACTGTATTCAGCAGAACATAGTCCCATGGGATGTTAATAGGTAGTGTGTTACATAAACAGGCACACACACAAACTGGTTCCCTATTTAGAGTGACAAATGTGTGTCTTCAATGAAGAACTTGGAAGATTTTATTCTGTCAATAAATCTGTGAATCCTCTGGAGGAGCCTATGGTGTGCTAAATTCCCTAAACTTCTTTATATTTTTGAAAAGCATCATATCCCAGGCATACTGTTCAACTATCTATCCTTTTAGAATCTTCACAAAGCCCTTGACCTATGACCTCTGCTCTAGAAACCACATTGCACAATATGACTGCCCTCTCTCATTTAGCCTCCATCAGAATAAGAGCATACCTAATGATTACAAAAGCCTTTGATACTTTATACTAAGCACCCAGGGCTTTTAAACCCATTCAGATATTTGCTGGAAATGAACCAAAGAAGTACCTACAGTGTAGTGACCAATATACAGGTACCTGACAGCAGGGCTTGGAGAACTCCTTCATGGAATTAGTAGTACTGAAACCCTTCAATTTTAAACAGTAACAACCTTTCCATTCCCACGTGGCCCCAGGCTAGTGCTGCCCAGAGTAAGTTAGGGAACATTCAATAAACATGCATGGAGCTTTGAAGATCTTGGAACATGAAGGAGGTCGTAGCATCCCTTATCCTTCCACCTTTTATTAGGGACCCTTATCAGGTTGGGGTTCAGCTTATTGCAGTTGCCTGGCTCTGCACACAATCTGTCCTCTCACCATCATCCCTGCTTTATTTCCTCCCAGAGCTGCTGAAGAATAAAATCCATCCCTCAATTCACTACCAACACCAAACATTTTCCCTGACTCATCTCAGGCTGGGTGAGATCATGACTTCTGGAACCAAATTTAAAATTTAAGACCGGGGATGCCTGGGTGGCTCAGTCCATCAGGCATCTTCCTTCAGCTCAGGTCGTGGTCCCACAGTCCTGGGAGACCCGTGTCAGGCTCCCTGCTCAGTGGAGAGCCTGCTTATCCCTCTGCCTGCTGCTCTGCCTGCTTGTGCTTTTTTTTTCTCTCTCTCTCTTACTCTCCCTCTATCTCAAATAAATAAATAAAATCTTAAAAAAAATTAAGACAGAAGAGTGCCTTTATGAATAGGCAGAGGAGTAAACAACATTCTGAAACTTCAGGGATCCTGGCAAAACTCCTCTATCCCAGTACCTTATGTGAGCACATGAGTTCAAATAACTTTTTTTTTATTTTTTATTTTTTTTTTAAATCTTTTTTTTTTTAATTTATTTATTTGTCAGAGAGAGAGAGAGCGAGCACAGGCAGAGGCAGAGGGAGAAGCAGGCTCCCTGCTGAGCAAGGAGCCCAATGTGGGACTCGATCCCAGGATGCTGGGATCATGACCTGAGCCGAAGGCAGCTGCTTAACCAACTGAGCCACCCAGGCGTCCCTCAAATAACTTTTGGTACCCGAGTTTTCCCCACTTCTGCAATCTGAGAGGTACCATTTTAATTTTTTTTATAAGAACGTATTCATGAATTATTTGTGAACTTAAAAATGAACAAAATGAGAGGGGCAACATTAACCTATGTTATGCTATAAAACAATGGTCTAACTCTTAATGAATATGAAATCACAGGAAAGTACTTATAATTAAGCTGAGGTAATAATAGCATTCAAAGACTACAATAGGATGTTGCTAAGTAAAAGCTGTCTCTGAAGGAAAGGCACGGTTTCTTTTTTTTCCAAAGCAGAATTTGTCCTTATAGACTGAAATATGAGAGAATAAAAAGGAATACTGAGGAGGGAAATGCAGTTTTCCCACAGCTCTGAGGTTTTTATACAAACAGGGTCTCTTTTTATGGGGTTATAGTCCCACCTATTTTACTTTCTAGGCCTTTGTTTCCCACATGTAACCTGGAGGAGGTTGGACAAATACACTAGAACTCCTTTAATTTCTAAAACCTACAAGTCTTACATCTAAACAGAAGTTACAATGTAAACAGATTTAAGGCCCATGTTCACACATGGCAATGTGTTCCATTAAATGAAACATGAAGTAGTGAGGCAAGACTGGAGGGTGAGGGTGGGAAGGACATCTATGTAATTTATTAAAATAAAGGAAACCTCAAGCCTCATCTTGTGATTTAAAGAGGAAGTCAATCATGACCATTTTGCATTTAACATTATCTTGGCCATAGCTTGGCTATATTTTAAATATAAACTATTGTTGATGGAGATGAAGAAACAGAGTAGCCATTTTCAAAGGAACTGTTAATCTGGAAAGAAATGATGTGCTGTTGTTACTGTTTCCAACAAAATCATTCTGTCACACAAATTATAGCACCTTAAAAAACAACAACAACAAAAAACAGAGCCGAAACAACAGAAGGAAGTATGAGTTCACAGATCTGGAGAAGTGAACGGAGGTTTCTTCACCACCTATGGCTCTCTGGTACTACATTTAATAGAATCACTTATTAATCCATGTTTCTTTTAATTAATCCCATTTCTTTTACAATAATTGAAAGCTGGCAACTCTAATGGCTAAGGAAAATAGATAAATTTCAAATAAAAAGTATACTATCTGCTCTTGCATAATATGAATTTAAATGAAAACAGCTTGAACCAGGATTATTTCTTCTAGAACCAGTCACACCTCCCCTCCTAAAACCCCACCCTAAAACAGAAGAACACATATGCATCCCAACCACACACGTATTATTTTCTTTAAAAAGGTAACTTGGGCTCTGTCGAGGCTAATAAACAGAAATAGATTACTCCTGGCCAACAGCTCAAACCGTTCATTAGCATAAAATTGAAGAGACGAAAATGTTTTTGGAATTAGTGTACAGGCAGACACACCCTGTTTACTTGAAAACTTAAACCTTAACAACAGCTTCTACACAGATAGCCTCTGTATCAGAAGCCCTGGAACTCTCCAGTGACAATTTATCTTCTATTGTTTTTTGTCTTTAAATGCAAATGGTACATAATTGAGCTTCAATGGAAAAAAAAATCAAGAAATGAGGAACCTGAATTCTTTTGGATTCTAAAACCAGGGATAATATTAAAGGGAATGCAAATAAGTTTTAAACATCCTTAAAATCCAGAAGTAAATGCAGCATCAGCTTCTTAAATTGGCATTTAGCCAAGAAAGCCAAACTAGCAATGTAGCAAGAGAATAATCAGAGAAAGAATACACTCTTCCACCATGCCACAGACAGGACATAGACACAAAATTATGGCCTGGAAACAAAATTAATATGGCCCCAGGTACACTGCATTAATAGGAGCACACTGATATCAGAGAGAACATGGTTCCCTTTGTTAATGTATTATGCACTCCCAGGGAATACAAAGACACATGCACATAGTTCTCCCTTACCTCCAACAGAGGCCTGGCACTATCATGGACAGACAGAATATGTGTCACCTTGTTCTTGCTCAGTTGCTCTGCATCTCTGGCGTCTGTCATAGAAGAAAGAAGACGATCATTTTATTCTTCACTGCAAGTGAATTATTTACAAAGTTTAGCTAGGAAAAAATACAAAATGCCTTGCATTTTTTTTTTGCCTTGCATATTTCTTTCTTGAAACTTCAAAATTGACCATACCCAGAAAAACCTAGACCTAGGGAATTTCAGACTATTGCTTTAATGTATTACACAGATAACTAAATTTATTTCTGATTGTCAGATTTTTTGAATATGAAGTGGTCACTTAAAACTTGAAATGTATTTAGATTAATAAACATTATAATCATGATTGTTGCTCTTTAAAGAAAGTGAACCTATGAGGTCATTTTGTAGTTGCCATTTGTTATTAATGATCAATAATTTAAGTTAAAATTACATACAAAAGACCCACTTACTATCCACCCTCATGTCAAAGGCAGGGATGGGCTTAAATGCAGATTAGAGTGTGGTTTATAACATCTATGATTCACTTCAGGGCAAAAATAAAAATGGAACATTTTCTGGAAATCCCAAACAGAATAAGTTATCAGTTAGCTATTTAATTATCTGCATATAAAACTAAGGAGACACCAAAATTTACATTACCTTCTAGTGTTCCTACCTAATGCTGCATGAAAAAGACTGAATAAGTATTCTCAACTTGAAAACCTTCTGTCAATCTACAAAACAGGAGTCCAGCAAGAAAAGGCTCCCTGCATGCCCTTGTCCTAATCTGGGACAAGCTTTTTTAAATGATACAGGGTAAAATGGACTGAGTAAAATATTTATTTATCATGTTTCTAGAGAATATTAATGACATGGGAAAATGCTTAGGATATAATGTTAAGCAGGGTGTAAAAGCATGAATCAAACTATAAATACAATATGAACTCAATTTGTAAAAACATAATAAAGACAAACACACATACAGGGGAAAAACTGCTCTAGGGAATTAGCTCCAATAGTGATAATCTTAAAAAGATGGAATTACAAGAGCTTTAAAAATTAAAAAAATATATATATATTTACATATATATATATATATATATATATATATATATGTAACACAAGAGGTTCTAAAAGTTTAATATGCCTATGAACTAAGTTGGATCTCCAACTTGGTTAAAGGTCTATGGCAAGGCTGAGGAATCTGCAGTTGTTTTTTAAAAAATATTGTTTGTTTATTTGTTTATTTGTTTACTCAGGAAGGGGGAGAGGAAGATAAGCAGACTCTCTGCTGAGCACAAAGCCAGATGATGCTGGGTTAGATCTCATGACCCTAAGAGGAATCTACAGTTTTAAGAAGCTTTGATGATCATGCAGACTGAAAAACTTTCCTAAATGTTCTTCAATAAGCATGTACCACTTTAAATTCAGAAAAAAAGTCTTTAAAAGTAATATTAAAATATTGGTTTTAAGACTTTCTTCACAGTTCCAACCATCCCAAGCTTTAAATTGGGATGTGCTTAGCAGCCATCGATGTAACACGTATAGGACTCAGTTCCAAACACCACCCGGCCCCCTCTGCCCCACAACTATCACAAGTTTTGGCATCAGTAAGTTTGAACTGAACAGGAACAAGAATCATTTAGGATCCCACTGGTAGCCAGCTTCCACATTCTCACTGAAAGGCAGTTTTCCCACCAGTTCCCACCAGTATGTATGTTTTAGCCAAGTGGAGAAGCAAGATCAAGCTGGAGCTTTCAGTGTTCACAGTAGAGTGCAGATGAGGCAGAGTAGCAAATGGTTCAAGGAGGAGCAGCAGGTGGAGAGCTCCAAAGCAGTCTCCTGACACTCCAGGGCAGAATCTTCTGGATTCTGACCCTGCCCAAGATTTGAATTTTAAAGATCTGTTTAAAGAGGGACTCCTGGGACGCTGGGTGGCTCAGTGGGTTAAGCCTCTCCCTTTGGCTCAGGTCATGATCCCACAGTCCTGGGATCAAGCCCCGCATTGGGCTCTCTATTTGGCAGGGAGTCTGCTTCCTCCCCTCTCTGCCTGCCTCTATGCCTACTTGTGATCTCTGTCAATTAAATAAATAAAATCTATAAATAAATAAATAGGGACTCCTGGGTGGCTCAGTCGGTTAAGTATCTGCCTTCTGTTCAGGTCATGATCCCGGGGTCCTGAGATTGAGTCTGGCATTTGACTCCTTGCTCAGCGGGGAGACTACTTCTCCCTCTGCTCTGCCACTTCCCCTGCTTATGCTCCCTCTCTCACAAATAAATAAATAAAATATTAAAAAAAAAAAAGATCTGGTGCCTGGGTGGCTCATTGAGTTAAGCTCCTGCCTTTGGCTTGGGTCGTGATCCCGGGGTCCTGGGATTGAGCCCCCCATCAGGCTCTCTGCTCGGCAGGGAGCCTGATTCCCTCTCTCTGCCTGCCTCTCTGCCCACCTGTGATCTCTCTCTCTTTGTCAAATAAATAAATAAAATTAAACAAAAAAGATCTGTTTTAAATATACTTTTTCCTTTTTTATAAACAGCTTTGAGATAATTTACATTCCATAAATTTGGCCTTTTTAAAATTTTTTTAAAATTTTTTATAAACATATAATGTATTTTTATCCCTATGGGTACATGTCTGTGAATCACGAGGTTTACACACTTCACAGCACTAATCATAGCACATACCCTCCCCAATGTCCATTACCCCACCCCCATCTCCCGATCCCCTTCCCCCCAGCAGCCCTCAGTTTGTTTTGTGAGATTAAGAGTCACTTATGGTTTGTCTCCCTCCCAATCCCATCTTGTTTCTTATCTTCTTTTCCTACCCCCCCAGCCCCCCATGTTGCATCTCCACTTCCTCATATCAGGGAGATCATATGATAGTTGTCTTTCTCCAATTGACTTATTTCACTAAGCATGATACCCTCTAGTTGCATCCACGTCATCGCAAATGGCAAGATTTCATTTCTTTTGATGGCTGCATAGTATTCCATTGTGTATATATACCACCTCTTCTTTATCCATTCATCCGTTGATAGACATCTAGGTTCTTTCCATAGTTTGGCTATTGTAGACATTGCTGCTATAAACATTTGGATGCACATGCCCCTTCGGATCACTACGTTTGTATCTTTATGGTAAATACCCAGTAGTGCAATTGCTGGGTCATAGGGTAGCTCTATTTTCAATTTCTTGAGGAATCTCCATGCTGTTTTCCAGAGCGGTTGCACCAGCTTGCATTCCCACCAACAGTGTAGGAGGGTTCCCCTTTCTCCGAATCCTCACCAGCATCTGTCATTTCCTGACTTGTTAATTTTAGCCATTCTGACTGGTGTGAGGTGATATCTCATTGTGGTTTTGATTTGGATTTCCCTGATGCCAAGTGATGTGGAGCACTTTTTCACATGTCTGTTGGCCATCTGGATGTCTTCATTGCAGAAATGTCTGTTCATGTCCTCTGCCCATTTCTTGATTGGGTTATTTGTTCTTTGGGTGTTGAGTTTGATAAGTTCTTTATAGATTTTGGACACTAGCCCTTTATCTGATATGTCGTTTGCAAATATCTTCTCCCATTCTGTCAGTTGTCTTTTGGTTTTGTTGACTGTTTCCTTTGCTGTGCAAAAGCTTTTGA
>PISX010021882.1:0-32662 GCA_004024625.1 Mellivora capensis
ATTGCATGGAGCACTGGGTGTGGTGCAAAAACAATGAATTCTGGAACGCTGAAAATAAATAAAATGAAATAAATAAGATAAGGGGTTATCTTAACGGTGAATTGCATTTTTCCCCACGTTAAAAGACAATGTGCGAGTTGAGATGCCATCGTGCTTTGCAGACGAGCTCCTTCGCAAATGCAAATGACCAGCGCGGCATACGGCCGTCAGCCCTGCATGTCTATGCTCAGAAGAGTCGACGCTCTGCAAACAGTGGTTGTCAGGGGTGTCAGAGCCCTGTAACCAAGAGACGTGTGCTGGAACTAGAGGCCAACCTGCTTCCAAAGGGATGTTATCAAGAGGAGCAGGGCTGTGGGGACGGGGTGGGATCAGCAACCCGACAGAGGAGGCTTCATGGGACAAAGTCAGGCTGCCTGTGTGGTCTACGCGGCACAGAAGCTCTGGGCAGATCCCAGTCTAAGCTGCTAGAATTCTTCAGAGTTTGGTGCTGGAGCAGATAAGAAAACATAACTCTGCCTAAGGAGGTCCCTGCTGGACAGAGCTTTCCTGGAGGACTCCCAGGAAGACACAGAGCCTGGGTCGACGCACGTCGGGGATTATCTGCATGTTCCTGGACCCCCTGGCCAGGATCCCTGTGAGCACCCCGACTCCAGCTTTCTAACACTTGTGATTTCTGACATTCACTGTGAAGGCGCCGACCTACGTCACAGGCAATCAGAGAGAACGGTCAGCAAACTTAAAAGGAGAGAAGACAGAGCATTGCAGGAGGTCTGAAGGAGAAAAGGGAAAGCAAGAAGAGCTGGTTTCTTTATCGGGGCTGTAATGTCAGAAGGCCTCCACGGCTGTTTGTTCAGGGATACTAAAGCTGTTTTTTTTTTTCTTTTAAGATTTTATTTATTTATTTGACAGAGAGAGATCACAAGTAGGCAGAGAGGCAGGCAGAGAGAGGAGAAAGCAGGCTCCCTGCTGAGCAGAGAGCCTGATGAGGGGCTCGATCCCAGGACCCTGAGACCATCACCTGAGCTGAAGGCAGAGGCTTAGCCCACTGAGCCGCCCAGGCGCCCCTCCAAAGCTGTCTTTACCAGGGTGAGGACCAGTCTGCTGGGCAATGACTTGAGATGAAAGAGAAGAACATGATTTAGCTACTAGGGAGCGGGGCCAGGCATGACCGCTGTCACAACCAGATTAGGGAACAAGACAAAGATGGCTCAGAACAACCAGGCCATTCACGCTAAGGGCCTGGCCAGCCAGCTGCCCTTGTGAACCTCACCCTTCAGCAACCCACTCAACTCGTCTGTGAGACGCATCTCAGAAAAGCGATCATCAGCCCGGCCATCTCTGCAGGGACGATGGAGTGGGGGGGCGTCCTCGCCCCAACACACACACTCTCACACCATCACTCCCAGTTTTTGTAGTGACTGTGAACACATGGATATTGCCTTCGGGATCTCCAAGCAGAACGCAGAACGTTTTTCTCTTCCCATGTAACTCTGTGTATATGGGGCAGATGGTGCGATTCACGTGACACCCCCACCAGCACATAAACCACGGTAACGTGTCCAACTCAGTCATCATGAGAACCTTCGCAGTGTGGTCTAACCACCGCCCGCGCCTGCTTCCAGAACATCTCAGTGGCCCCAAAGCAGAGCCTGCATCCAGCACACTCCCATTCCCTAGCTCTCCCTCCTGCTCGCCCCTGGCAAGCACGAATCTGCTTTTTCCAAGGACGTGCCTCTTCTAGACAGCGCACAGAAACGGACTCATGAACTGCGTGGCCACGTGTGTCTGGCTTTTTTCCTTGCACACGACGTTTTCAAGGTCCGTCCACACGATAGCAGGTATGAGCACCGAGTTCTCTCCCGTGGCTGGAGACTATTCCGTCATAAGGGGCCGCCATATCGCTCGGCCATCCATCTGCTGATGGACGTTCACAGTGCTTCTGGCTTATGGGTGTCTTTCGGACCAGAGTTGCCATGAACGTTCGTGTGCAGGTTTGTTGAACTTCTATTTACAGTTCTTTGGAAGTATCGTCCTAGGAGTGGGATGGCCGCATGGTACGGAGAGTCTGTTTACCTGGGTGAGGAACTGCCCGATGGCCTTGCACACCAGCTACAGCGTTTCACGCTCTCCATGAAAGCGCAGTGTTTTTAAAAACCCATCTGAAAGCAGGGCATGCACTGAGAGGCCCATGCACTAAACCAGGATGGGATGCAACTTCTTACACAGGAGACCCTGTCTGCTTCCATCGCTGGTGGAAGGAACGGGGACACGAGGGGAACCCAAGCAGCCAGCGGACTGTAGCACAGAGCAGAGACCTCCAAGCCTCCATGGTGTCAGACCCCAAGCTCTGTTGAGGGGAGAGTGTGCATCTCCCCATAGAGCACTGTAAGCCACAGGGAGCTGGACCTAATTCGAGCTTAGCAAAGAGCACGGGACCGCCAGAGCCAGATGGACAAAGGCCTGTGATGTTGTCTGGGGGCCAATACTGAACTTCAAATGGAACTTATGTGTCCACTTAGTCACTTAGACTCGATGTCTGCCATTAGGAAAAAACCTATATGTGTACACAGACACATATATATAAGGGCACATATCTACGTTAGGTACGCATAGGCCGTGGGAAGTAGCACAAGACGAACAAACATTAAAATGATCAGACACCGGGACGCCTGGGTGGCTCAGTGGGTTAAAGCCTCTGCCTTCAGCTCAGGTCATGATCCCAGGATCCTGGGGTTGAGCCCCATGTCAGGCTCCTTGCTCAGCGGGGAGCCTGCTTCTCCCTCTCCCTCTGCCCCTGTTCATGTGTGTGTGCTCTATCTCTCTGTCAAATAAATAAATAAAATCTTAAAAAAAATAAAACGATCAGACACTGCGTCTAAAACATCTATAGTAATGATAAGTATGTTAAAGGATTTTAAAATAATCCAAGCGTGTCCACTGTCTTCCACTGGGGGTACCTTCTGCAGAAACGTCTGTGAAGTCAAGCCTTTAATATGATTAAGTGGAAGCCATTCAAAATTGCCTCCAGCTGAGAATCAGTTTTGATATAAGTATAGAAGGAGATCCGATCTTGGGAATAAGAAGTCGAAACACACAGTCAGAGGGGGACAGGGAGACGGGCACGCACGGAACGTGTCCTGCAGGCCCGGCATTTAGAGTACAGATCTCCGCTCTCAGACCAGCAACACCATGAAACCCTACAAAGTGCCGGACCCTTAACGAGGGTCAGTGCCTCTGGGTTGAGCTTGTCTTCAGTGAGACGCAAGATACTGCATCTTCAGCGGAGGCCGCGGGTCCCCCACGGATCTACGCGGTCTGCGCTCAGTCCCTCCAGCACTGTCCAAACCGAAGCTTCTTGCGTCCAAACTTCTTTAAAGTCAGACTTGCCCTTGGCCCACATCGTTCCAGGCGGAGTTTCCTCACACTGAAAGCTAATTATCACTGCGGATAGACGGCTGTAACCACAGAAAACCGAGAGTATCCAACTTCAAACAGCAACACCGTGACACTTGACAACAGAACCTAATTCTACTTCATGAGCAAATAATGTCACGTCCTTGTTCTCTCACACGGTGCCTCTCCAAATGCAGACACAGGATGCCCAGGGTCGTCACACAGCGTGCTGGCCTTACTAGGGACGGAAGTTGGGGCACCGTCCTGGGCTGGCTGGGCACAAGGCAGGTCTCTGCTCCTGGAAGGTCATGGCACCCGATCTCTTCACTTGTGCTGGCATCCACGGCAGACCAAAGAGTCCTGCTAGCCAGGGACCTGGACGTCCCATGCTGTGGTCCCTATGGCTCTGTAGGCTGGCAGAAGGGGACCTGCAGGACAGTGCTGGCTTATACAACAGGCACGGCCAGTGGGAAGGTGTGCGACGATGGCCAGCTCGGGTCTGCTCTCCTAGTGACGGACACCAACGATCAGCGTGACTGTGCTAGGAGAACACGCATCCAACACGGTGGGGACAGTGTGTGTCTGGGAGAGAGGACGGTCCCAGAAGGACGCCGGTAAGTCTACCAGGTATCATCGATGGCGGGAGGATGCCGGTGTCAAGAAGGTGTGAGTGCACCGCGAGTCACGAGACGAGGGTGCTGGCCGATGAAAGCATGACCGTGAGCTCGGTGACCGACCCACGGACTGGGTCCCCAAGGGCTAAACTTAGTGCTCCTGGAGCGTATGTTCTAGAAGGAGATGTTTCTGAGACAAAGAAGAGACGTTCCAGCCAACTCTGCCCACGTCGGACCACCGCAGAAATAGCGTGTTCAGCTGGTATCACCGCTCTCGGGCAGGGAGAGACAGATGTCTCCGAGCTGAGGCTGGTGCAGGTGCGGGCAGATAAGACGCCCGAGGGCACAGACCGTGCTCCCCGTTCTGCACACGTGAGTGCTCAGGAATCGCTCACCTTTCACCCAGTACACAGAAGGCACCGAAGGTGCTTAATGTGCATCTGCTTGAGCAGCCCTTTGCAAAAGACAGAAAGGACTGAGCCACTGTCTCAGGGCCACGACCGTGTCCAACACCAGGATGACCATCCTCAGGAGCCGCCAGGCCACGAATCGACCAGCCTGTCACCTGGCCTTTCCCCAGCCACGACCGGGCGGAGACTGAAAAACCCCATCTGCCAGGGCCATCGTGAGAGGGACAACGTGGTGGAGAAGCGGGGAATTTCAACAACGTGACGGCGGTCATCCGTCCAGGCCCGCATATGCTGTCAGCCCGTGCGCAAACTCGGCATCGAAGATCGATCCACGTGGGAAGAGAAACACGAAAGCCGGCCCGTTGAGAGAGGAAACCCAAGCAGACGCACACTGGCGTGGTTCCCTGCAAGGCGCCCGTCTGTGATGCTCCTTGCTCTGCCCGTTACACGGCACGTGAGATCTCTCGATGACATAAACTCAGTACGAAGACGATAATTAAGAAATAATTTGGCAACATGATTTAATTACGGGTCATTTAAATGTTTGGAAACAGCCATAAAAGCGATTTGCATCTCACTAATTAGCCCCATGCATTACCCCTTCTAAACCTTCCCTGGCTAAGCATCCCAGAAAATCATCACAATCAACGCAAATCGCCAACCAGCAACAGATTTCAGACACCGGTGTGGGGCAGCACATCTTAGGAGAGCACCCCAGACGCCCGTAGGCGCCATGGGCTTCAAGGTAGAAAGCCACAAGCACGCCCACGGCAAGACGTGTTTATGGGCCAGGCTCCTCGCCGTCGGGGATGCGGCTGCTGGCCAGGAGACGGCACTGCCACTCACGTCCCCTCCGCTGTTGCTTCTTGCATCAGCGGGAGATGAATGAGTCCATTCCCGGTAGGAATGTTCTCCTTGGAGACAGGGCCTGACATCCTGTACCAATGTGTCCTCAAGCACAGTCTGGCTTGGCTGTAAGAGCCTGGCCAGCAGGTCCTGGGCAGAGACACACGCAAGCACCCCGGGAACACTTCCTGCCTTGGAACTCAACCGCAGTGAATAGAAGAGAAGGTCGTTCGGTTCACAAACAACGTTGGGTTTCACCCAAGCCCTGGGATCCTGGAAGACATGGACGGTTAAGAAATACCGCTCGCGCTGTTTTGGAACAAGGCCGACTGCAAAGCATCTCCTTTGCTTGCATGACTCGGACAGGATTTCTGGATGCCCCCCAGACAACCCTGCACAAAGCCAGACACAGATCCTCCGAATTCCCCGTCTTTTTCTCACACGATTCACAGAGTGGCCTGTCCCCATTCATCAATCAGAAGAAAACACTGGTCAGACTTTGGTTCAGCTTCTGTCTTGCCCCTGGGGCTTGACACGTCAGCCCACTCTAACAGCCCCTCCTGGGGACAGCCTGGCCCCAGGGGAAACCTGCCTCGGAGCCACTGTCCTATCGGGCCACCCTGCCGGCCCTGCTTCCCACGCCTGCTTCCCCCTGCTTTGTCTACTTCCCCTTACGCAAGTAAAATCCTATTTGCCTAAGCTTTGAAACTGTGCAGACCTCATGACAAATATGTTTTCCCCCTTGAAAGAACGCCTCTGGATAAAAGTCTCTCCTTCCTGGTTTTCCATGTGTGTGTCTATCTGTCGCCATGGAGACCAGGTTGTCTTGGGAGGCGGGGGTGGGGGTCTTGCCCGGGCAGAGCTGGAACCCTTTCCAAAGAGCAGCATTTGCTCTGTCTGGAGCTACCAAGGATGGCCTTGGGGTCTAGAAATGAGCTGCCATTTTCCTGGATGCACCAGGAGGAACCCAGAAGCAGTCAGACATCCCAGCAGGAAAGGGAAGACTCATGCGAAATAAGAAAACTATGGAAGAATTCTCTAAAAGGTTGACAGGGGGTGTGGGTAGGGCAAGGGAGGCCAAGGGGGACAGTGCTGGCCCCAAAGGTTGGTACCATCCTGATGCCCAAAGCGGAGAGAGTGGTCACCAGAGCCTACAAGGGCACTCGATGGGGGCAGAGACCCCAGTCCAGAACACAGCCCTTCCTTTGCAGACCTTTATGGGAGCAAGAAGGGCTTGGATGAAAACCTCAACCCTGGTCCCTTCCCTTCCCGATGCCGTATCTTTCCTTGGCCACACACAGCAGAGCCAGAGGAAAGACAGCCTGCTGATGGCGTCCCGATGGGGCTCCCTCCAGGGAGAAGAACAGAATGGGGGAGGGGGACACAGAGGGGACAAAAGGGAGGAATCCTGGAAGGTCACAAAGCCGCTCATGTCTGCCACCCCATCACAGGGCAGCGTTCTTTCTCTGTCTGCTCCAGAAAGCCCGGAGCTCACCCGCCCAGGAGTCCAAGAGGGGAAACCATGAACTGAACTCTGGCTCAACTGCCTCCACAAAACCCATTTTCCTCTCCACCATTACCCCCTGATGTGTAAGCTACCGTCCTTCCTTCCACGCGCCAGGAGGACCCACGAAAAACCATCAGAGAAGGACAGTACTGGCTCAGACTTCCTTTACAGCACAAAGACATCAAGACCTTCTTTCTAGACAGGAGGTTTCGACAGCGAGATCTGGAGAGCGTAAGGCCATGTGAGTTCGTGGAAGACTTGGGGGGCTGCGTCTGTGGGAAGGCGAAGAAAGGAAAGACGGAGATAAATCTCCCCAAGTTTCCCATGTTGCCCTGGGCATCCTCTGCAAGCCAGCAGAAACACCGTGACTTGAAAAACTTAATGTGCTCAGGTGGACAGGATGTCAATAGCATTTATAGTGCACCAGCTGTATACTAGGTACATCAAGGACGGTGGTACAAAGAGGAGCTCAGAGTAGCGCCAGCACCCTGCAGGAGTGTGGGCCCCGTACGTGGGTGTTTCAGATCCACCCCAGGCTAAGTGCCGCGCTCACTGTCCTCATTATTAACACCTCCTTTACACTCTCAAAAATGCCCCGTGTGCAAACGCGTGACAGGGTGGGCCCACACCCAATCCTCCCCATGGACACCCGGTCATCTCCCGCCTTCCTTAAAGCAGAAAGACGAGGCTAGGGGATAGGCGGGGGCCACGCCATGCATCAGTACAGAAGCCACAACTGCCAGACAAGGTGGGTCCAGGCGGACGGCCTGCATTCAGCCACCAAAAATGACCCCTCCCAGCCCCCCGGTCTGCAGACAATAACATGCGAGAAAGTCTTATTTGGACGGCAAATGGCCACGGGGGAGTGGGTGGGGGCTCTGTGCATTCTTGGTCACCCACCTCCAAACACACCCGCCTGTGATGTAAGACCTCTGCAGAAGGGGATCTGTTTAGCTGAAGGTCTGGCATGTGTCCCCTCCGCAGGGAATGCAAAGGAGAATTGCAGTAAAGTACAGAGAAAATCCCCAGGCTGCAGGAAATGGCCCTCCCAAATTCCAATGTGAGGCTGCCTAATATATATATATACACACACACACGTAGTACACATATGTATGTGTACACACGTATAGGCACACGTGCATGCATATATGTGTGTGTGTGCATGTGTGTATATACCCACAAATGTGTGTGCATGCATGTATATGTACACGTGTGTGCATGCACGTGCACAAGAGCGTGTGTGCACACACGTGCAACCATGCACACGTGCGTGCGTGCATGTGTGTTATCCCTGTGTGCACGCACATATGTGTCACCCACGCGTGCATGCACATGTGTGTATGTGCATATGCACACACATATATGCATATGTGTTTGCATGTGTGGGCACACATGCATGTGTATATGTGTGCATGTGCATGCATGCATGTGCACAGACATGCATGTGTTGTGTGTGTGCATTTGCATATGTATATGTGTGCACGTGCATGCATTTGCATGTATGTGTGCATGTGTGTATGTATATATGTGTATACACGTGTACATATGTGTATGTGTACATATGTATATGTCTGTGCGTGTATGTGTGTATATGTACATGTGTGTGTGTATGCATATGTATATGTGTGTACACACATTTGTATGGGCTCTTCAGGGATGCAAAATGCTGAAAGGATGTTTTTGATAAAAATAAAATCACTCTTAAGAGACTCAATGCTTGGATGCAAAATAATTATTTTTACTCTCACCATTTCCCCTGAGGGGTTCAGAATGAGCCTTCCCCAAATGGGCCACTTTGGCACGTGTATTGTTGTGAGCTGAAGACATTCAAAGCCCAAAAGATTCAGGAAAAGCCATTTACCTCCCCCTTCCCTGCTTGGGAGAACTCAGATAGAGAGGCTGGTCCAGGAAGACAGCTATCATCAGAGAGAAGCACGGAGTCTGGGCTGACTGGAGGAGGCTCGGGGAGCTTGGTCGGGCCCTATGTGTTCAGATCTCTCCCTGTGACCCTCACCAAACACCTGCTCTTCCTGTGAATTTCCTTCCCCTCCTGTGAAGCCCGAGACCCTGACCCCTTTCTCCTGAGCTCAGGATGGTACATAAGCTTAAACGGCCTATCTTGGAGCCCCGCACGTCTCTCTATGTATGAAATTAAATTTTTCTCCTGTTTATCAGTGTTACGCCAATGTCATTAATAGGATGGCCAAAAGAACCTAGGAAGGGAAGAAGGGAAAATGTTTGTTTCTGCTCCTACACCCCCCATCAGAAATGCACAAAAACAAGTACCTGTTTGGAATTAAAATTAAAAACTTGATAAAATTTCTTTAAAAAGGAAAAAAAGACCCCTACAATTGTCTGCTAAAAGATATGGAATATTCCAGAATTCAGTTCCCATCTCCTCGTGATCCTGTGGAACAGTATGTGAGCCCAGATTGTTGGGTCAGCCACCTTAACAGCCAGCTGGTCCTTGCACGTGTCTCCTCTGATCTATCCTAGATACGGAGGTCCTGTCATGGGATGTCCCCTGATCTCAAAAAGGACCAGTACGAAACACACTTAATGGGGCATGCAAGCTGGGGTTGAGTCTGGATCCCCATGGCGGACAGGATAACCCTACCATGACCAACCCATTCCACTGCCTCAGCCCCCACCTTTGAAGTCAAGACCCGAACAGCATCTCATGTCCTGTGGTCAGTTCCGTGTCTCAGTGATGGGATCCTATTCCCACACCTGACACAAAGGGACTGGACGCCAAGCAGTGACCGTCCCACACTCAGGTCTGTGTGCAGCTCTCTCAGTCCTCACCCATGGGATCTTTTTGGATAAAGGATTACAGATAAATCCTTTACACGGTAAGGTCCCACAGAGCCCACGCAGTCCTCCAACAAAAGTAGGTATAACAATCTCTGCAGCAGACAGGCAGGCATGGGTTGGGAGAAGCAAAAACCCCACTGGGATTTAATAAAGTAAGGAAGGGGCTGGCCTGGGAGGGTGGCTGTGTATACGGTTCCTTTCCCACAGTCAGAGATGGGGGCGATTTTTACCAGGAAAAAAGAAACAATAGCAAACCTGTGTGTTGATGACGAACCGCTTTAGGCTGTACCATTTCCAACAGCAAGGAGGTGTGTGGATACTTAAATCGCAAGCATTACATTTAATGCTGATTACAACTATACATGAAAATTCATTAAAACACTGCACTTGTTAGCAAGAAACCTCTTTACTGCAGTCCTGATCACTTGCATGAAAAGGGCAGGGCTGTGGTTCACGTGTGTGCGCTAAGGACTCATTCTGCTGATCTCAGAGGGGTCACCTTCGCTGGAAGACTTACCTGTTTAAAATAACTCACTCTGAGCGCAAGAAAGCACAGAGTCCAACGGACGCGGGACATTAAATCCTCCGCAGGAATAGCAAACTCTCCGAGAGATAAAGTCTAGCTTGAGACCTCATTCTCTCCAAAGTATGGATAACCCCATGCCCTTCTCCACCGAAATCTTCCAATAAGTCAGCTCTCCTGTGAGCTCACCTTTACCGCAGCCCACACGGCGTTTCTTCGCTTGCGCAGTCCTGAAAGGTTCTGACGGGTCCCAGGATGGGCGGAAAGAGGCAGGAACACACAGATGACTATTTGCTGCATGGATCTGCGTCGGGGAGGCCCCAGAGGGAGGGGAGGTAAAAGGACAGGGCGAGGGTTTGGATTCCAACCCAGCCTGGCTTTTACACTTGGAGACATGCCTTCCACCCATTTTGGGCAGGGAAGGGCTGCTCCAGCCCTAAAGGAAAAAAAGAAGGAAGGAAGCGGGCACGGAGGCAGGGAGGGAGGGAAAGGGGAGGAAAGCAAGCAAAGCAAGGAAGCCAGCATTAACTGAGTCCAAGAGCAGTCCAGCCTTCTCCCTGCACCCCAGCAGCAGCTACCTCAGGGTCTCCTGTGAATCTCAGCAAACGAGGGCGGCTCAGGACAGAAGACTACACTATGGGCATGAGAAAGAGAAGGAGGGCCGTTTGCATGGAGCACCGCGTTCTACAGAGGGATGAGGTTCAAATGATAGAGCCCAGAAACACTGGGGAGTGTCAGGCAGGATCTCAAGATGGCCAGCGATATTCCCGCCAGCCTGGTGTGCACGCTCTGTCTAATCCCATCCCCCTGAAGGGAGGACAGGACCTCGGAATCCAGTGGAGGTCATTCCTGTAACGAGATGACTCATCTGTTGACTTTTCAGTTAATTCCAAAGGGATGTGGCCTTGGGTGGGCCTGACCCAATCAGGGGATCCCTTGAAAGGTCTGGAGTCCTCTGGGAAGCCTTGAAGAAGCAATCAAGAGCTCCGACCTGAGCTGCCTCTGGAGGCCAGCTCCACCCAGGAATCACAGGTGACCTCCAGGAGCTGAAGGTGGCCTAGGATCTACAGGCAGCAAGAAAATAGGGACCTCACACCCCAACAGTAAAGAGCTGAATCCTGCCACCGGCCCCTGAACGTGGACAAGGATCCTGAGCCTCAGGGGAGAAGGGGGTCTGGCTGGCACCTGGATGCGGCAGCCTGAGCAGAGGCTCCATGCATCACAGGCACGGACTCGTGACCCCCAGAGACCGGGAGATAATACAAGAGTGTTGTTTGCAGCTACTGGTTATCACCAAACAGAGCCACAAATATAGGGTATCAATGTTAACGCACACGCGCTCCTATCCAAATTACGCAGGTCTCGGACTAGGGATATTTGGGTTATAAATGCATAGACGTAACCCACTAATGAAAAAAAAAATCTGTGCCCTTCGTCTTTGCACCCAATTCTTTTTCTGCAGTCGGTCTGCAAGTACGGACAGACCATCGTGCAGCTCTGCTGGGGTACTCGTCCCCCAAAACCCACCGTAGGTGGAAGATAGCGGAAAGTCAAAAACCCACTGCAGGCAGGTAGCGTACCGAGCCTCCCTGCACAGCCGAGCCTGGCTTCAGCATGTTCCGACCTTCCCTGACCCCGCGGCTGGGCAGGATCATCTAACACGGCCTTGTTCTATAATACAGGGTTGACTGTGTCATCTCCTGAATGCGGAAAGTGACAGACAGATGGCCGTCTGGGGCCGGAATGGCTGTCAGTGTGCGGGTCCTCGCCCCCCGTGATGGTGTGACTGGCTGGCTCTGCCTGGCATCGGCACGCGGCACAGGGCTGCCTGCCTCCCCTCTGGGAAAAGATCCAACGCCGCACCCCCAAGGAGACTTTCCACTGACTGCTTTCGCAGCCTCGTAACATGAAAAGTGGGAAGGACCAAGTCGAGTCGTCACCAGTGGGGGACCATCTGCACGGAGCCACCAGGCTACAAACACACCCCGCCGGGCTGAGCCCAGCCCCGGGCGTGCGATCAAGGCCCAGGATACGTGTCCGCATGCACCAGCCTCAGAGCAGGAGGAACAGAGGGAAGTGGGGCGGGCACAAGAACCCGCCCCCCAGAGATGGCCCCGTCCTAACCCTCAGAACCGGTGACTTTCTTATTTTAGGAAGCAAAAGGGACTCTGCAGGGGTGTTTAAGTTAAAGACCCTGAGATGGACAAAGAATCTGGGCTTATCCAGGTGGGCCCAACAGCATCTCAAAGGTCCTTCTAAAAGCAGAGAGGGCGACACTGGGTGACGGTCCTTCCACCGGCCGTGTGGACACCCTGATGCCAGCCTGCTGACCCCCACTGTGGACTTCTGACCACCGAAGGGTTGGGTCATAATTAGCCTCTGCCGTGTGACGTCACCAGCTTTGCCGCTATTTCTGAGAACAGACCTAGAAAGTTAACACGGAAGACAAGGGAAAAGCCCACGGAAGCAGGGAGGGGAGGGAGGACGCGAGGAAAGAAAGAAAGGACGTGAGGGAGGCCAGGGAGGGCGACAGCGAGTATTTTCATCATTCAGGAATTTCTAGGTCTAGAAGTGTAGGAAGGAGTCGAAAACGAGAGTCCCTTACCCAAGACACCTCCCTGTTCTCCTGTTTTGTATCCATCTGTGAATCTTTAATTGTTTTCAAATACAACTTAAAAGATGGAAACTATGCAACGGCACACATAGTATGTTGTCATTTCTACACAGGATCCCGAAGAAATTCGGGAAGAACACACATACTCCCCCAATTACAGTGTTCCTGTGGGTGATGGGATTATGGTGGTTTTTTGTTTGTTTGTTTTTAGGCTTTTCTGATTTTAGATTTTTTTTATAGTAAACATATCCTTTAGGAAAAAAAAGACTTACTTATTTGAGAGAGAGAGAGACAGAGCATGCACAAGCAGAAGGCGGCAGAGAGAAAATCTCAAGTAGCCTCAGTGCTGAGCCCAGAGCTCCATCCCACGACCTTGAAATCACCACCTGAGCCAAAGCCAGCAGGAGGGCGGGTCACCCAGTGCACCACCTGGGTGTCCCAAACACGCCCTCCTTTCATCACAACAATGGAAACAAACAAAAACCCTTAAAAAATAAAATACAGAGGCATGGGAAAAAAAATCCGGAAAACCCAGGACATCACGGAGAGACACAGCGAACTGCTCGCGTCCTGTTGAGAAGCCGCTCAGGGCCCACGGCCTGATTCTGCACACTTACACTCTCCAGTCAGCACAGCGGCTCACGCGCTCCCTCCACCAGGGCTTCTGAAGCCACCAGCCACTCTACACACAAGGGGGGACTGCCAGCTCTGTGCCGGCTCCACCACCATCCAACCTCACGGCTATGTTTCCCGTTGTCCTACCAACTTCGAGAAGCCAGGACACCATCCCCCTCTTGTTCTCCCAATTAGCTCAGCTCCCGGGACAGGACTTAGGGAATAGCTGTCACGCACGGATTTGGGCCAAGGTGAAGGTTTTTAACAGGTACGTGTAAGCCCGGACCTGTCCCCAGTTAAGAGAATAATTCTTCTGTTACGGGCAAGCTCCCTTGTCCAACCGGGTCCTGCTTCGGTGAGAACTCCAACTGGGAACGCGACGTTGAAAGAGCTCCCACCCTACGATTTTCTGCCAAGTCCTACATCGCAGCTACGTGGGGAAACCCTTACATTAGGGTTTCTGTTTTCACCACCAGCCACAAGATCTTTCTCACACATCGTTTAGAGAAATTAAAACTTCGAAATTAGTATTTATGAATTCAAGCAATAGGGGACATGGTAAACTCCGTCCTTCCCCTGCCTGAAAGTACGAGGAGAGACTTTGTTGATAAAAATCGGAAAGATGACCAACATTGTGCAACCCTTCCTGTCTGAGAACCGCTCTCCTCCCTGTGGTTTCCGCACCTCGGAAATGCTCAAAGACTACGCCAGCACAGCTTGCGAGTGGAGTGCCAAGGGGGAGGCGAGACCAGGATGCTAGTCGTTTCCTCAATGTTAACGCTAAGTCCTGAGCAACGCAGAAAAATCAATCAGTCTCTTAAAAATGTGTTTACTTTACGGGAGGGGACAGGTGTGATTTTTAATAAAATCTGTAAGCTCTCAAAATGGATTACAGGAAAAGGATATCAATTCGCTTGCCAAACGTAAATGCAAACATTATTTTCTCTGATAGCCACGGGGTCTCTGTGATCTGTCAAATAAGAAGTCAGGTCCCAACACAATTTTTCAGCATAACTGGGGTGAGCACTTCCTTCCACTTAGGATACAGAAGGGATATCCGTCCACTTAGGAAATAGCATATTTTACCCAACACGGAGGCACCCATCCTTTTCTTTGATGCTTATTAGTATTTTGACTATGGAAAAGCTTTAATTACTATTTAATTACTAAATTACTGATAGCTGGGACAAGATCTTTTTTTAAGAGAGGGAGAGAGCGTGGGGGTGTGGAAGGGGGAGAGGGAGAGAGACAGTCTAAAGTACTCTCCGTGCTCAGCACAGAACCCGACGCGGGGCTGGCCATGGGGCTCGATCCCACAACCCTGAGATCACGATCGTTTTATCAAAGTACGAGGACGAAACCTTTGAAATGCCCATCATGTAGGTCAGAAATGCATATCCGCCGTGTCGTATGGCCCCATGCGACACTGCACGTGAAACTGAGCGACATGTGAAGTTGGGAGCCGACGCCAGCTTCCACGCGTCGCCTGTGTGGCTCTCAGGAAACTTCCCAGCCATCCTGAGGTCCAGTCCCTTGCTGTCGAGGCCCTACAGAAACTGCTACTCTAGCGATGGGGCACCAGCAGCGGAGAGTTTTAAGGGTGAAACGGCGCATGCATCGCCAACAGTACCCTCCACACACCACTGAAAGGTGCACTCAGGAAACGTTAGCATCTCCCAAGGCCGCCGGACAAGGGCAGATGGAAAGAAGACACGGCAGCGTTCTTGGACCATGGCAAGCAGACCCTGGAGGGTCTCTGAGTAAGGAATCAGGAAAGCCGAGGGCCCTGGGAGACACCCGTGATACTGAAATGGGGTGGGCTACCGTGTCCCACAGGGTCAGGGGCCTCCTCCTGCCAGTCCTGGTTCTGGGATACTGGGCTTTCCCAGACAACAGCTTTGGAGAGCTGCAGGTCCCGGATGCCAAGGCCAGCTCTCGGACACGCAAGAGCCACGTAAACGTCCCCATTCGCACATAGCTTCCCCCAGGCTTTGCAGAATGCAGAACCTCCCTGTTCTCTACAAACACAGGCAAAGGACCAGAAGACAGTTGCAAGGAGTCTCCAACATGAGGGTCAGAGACAAAAGGGAGAAAGAAAAAAAAAAGAAGAAAAAACAAAAAACAAAAAAAAAAAAAAGAAAAAAAATCTTAAAATCATCAACCAACCAGTCCATCAATCAATAAGTAGACACATAAGAGAAGCTTTGAAAAAAGCACATTTAGAGATCATGACACAGTGGAAATGCAGCACAGGCGAGACGCAATAAATCAGCCGGGAAGAGGAAACTGAGGGTCTCTCCAAGGAAGACGGAACAAAACAAAACATCAAAGTGATTGATAACCGGGGAGAAGACACGAAACTTGGATAGCCTAAAGAGGGTTCCAACCAGCGGAGCAAAGAGAGAGACAGCACGTGCGGGGATAAATTCCCAAAGCAGTCACACAAGACAGAGTGGCAGATGTTAAAGGAAGGGAAGGTCCACGTTGAATGGATGAGCACGTGTCCAAAACCACGACTGAAAATAGACCAGGAGGGAAAAACCAGTATCGAGCCTTAAGACACGGAGGGCAAAGGAAAGGTCGTACGTGCGTGCAAACGGGAGATGTGGGAGAGCCACAGAGAGACTCCCAGTGGCTTTGGTGTTTCAACAGCCACGCTGAATCGTGTAAGATAACAACGGTCCCCAAATTCAAAGGGAAAATGATTTCCAAGCTGGCGTCGCACACCCGCAAACCACGGGGACCCGGGAACACAGCCCGGGCACACACCCAGCACTGACCGCTTGCCTCTGCTTCCAAAGAACCTGCCCCTTGGCGTGGGGACAGAGTGTTCACGCCCTGTTGCGTGCCTTTCTGGGTGTTACCCACTCTTCACTGACATCCCCAAACACGAAGTATAGAGAAATGTCACATTTGTCTCGGGGGGAACAGCAAAACATGATTAATAAGAATTGCCATAATTAAATCCCCGTTCCCTTTCTCTTTGACCGTGAACTCGGGAGGCTGGTGCTGAGGCAGCGATCACGCTTTAGTCTCAACGTTAATTCCCCTGGACGGAGGCCACGTCCCAGAGCACACGGAATTCACCCGTCTTCACTGGGCGAGCCTCCAGAATCCAAACTTGCTCAAGGCTCGGTTTTATGGGAACGTGACCCCAGACAGGGTCTTTCTGTTTTTTCTTCCCGTGAGGTCTAAGCACCCATCATGTCCGAGCCCAATCATGTTATCTGCAACAAGAGGCCCCAGAAACCGCCCCGAGAAGAACCCAGAGTGGAAAACACCGTGAGCAGCCACAGAGTGGTTCAAAGGAAACAGGACATTATTATAAGCACTTGGCTAAGAAAAAAGCAGGAGGGAAGGGAGGGTGGGAGGGAAGACAGGAACCAGCAACATCCTCCAATTATAAACGAACAGAAACGTGAAAAATACCCAGTCCCATTAGGAATCGAAAATTAAAATGAACACACAAGGAAACGCTGCTTGTGACCTACCGATGCGGTTAATACCACGTTGTGCTGACACCGTCTCTTGCAAAGGGGGGAGGTCATGGGGACTCGTGCTCATCGACTGTGCAAATCAAAGTCAGACTTTCGGGAGCATGATGGACAATCCGGTATGTCAAGACTTTCACAGTCTTTGAACCGGCGTTTACGTTTCCAGGAATTCATCTCAGGAAAATATGGAGGGATGCACACATCTCACTTACCAACACATTCTTACCAACAGTAGAAATCCGCAAAGCTACAGACATTGAGGAAACGTAAGCCAATTACATCATAAAATATTATGCAGCCCTTAAGTTCTTATATTTTTTAAAGATTTTATTTATTTGACACTCAGAGAGATCACAAGCAGGCAGAGAGGCAGGCAGAGAGAGAGGGGAGGAAGCAGGCTCCCCGTTGAGCAGAGAGCCCCATGCGGGGCTCGATCCCAGGACCCCGAGATCATGACCTGAGCCGAAGGCAGAGGCTGAACCCACTGAGCCATCCAGGCGCCCCAGCCCATAAATTCTTGACTTCTGAAGAATATTTTTTGTCATGAAAAAGGGGTTTGTGGTGTAATTTTGGGGTGGAAAAGACAGAACCTGATATTAAGACGGCATTCCCATCCCTACACGGGTGTGTACGTCAGAGCTGTACCTGTGTGTAGAGATACATGCATGTGATTGGAAAGAAGGAACACGGAACTTCATTTAGAACCACTTCTGAAGCTGTGAGTCGACCAGAGGTTTTTTCAACATGGTTTTCAAATAAATTCTTGCTTTCGTCAAATACGCTACTTATTTTTATAGTCAGAAAAAGGCCTGCAGAGTACAACTTAATCATACTTCCTTTGTGCCAAGGGATATAATGTCACAATTAAATTTACAAAACGCCTCCAATATGATGATTTGCACTCATGGGAGTAAAAAGACAATGAACCCGGGCTTCCCGTTGGCCTGAAGAGATCCTAATTGAGACGACTTCAGCGTGATGAGCTCTGATTTTTAAATCATGATATCCCGTCAAATGCTGTGCAGCTGCTCCCTGTCATGTAATCATAAAAAAAAAAGATTTTCTTTTCAGAGAAATCTTTTTAAGTGCTTATTCTCTTAGCACAAGCACATGGTAAATGCTTAATAAATGCTCATTGCGAGAGAATTGAATTAACACCGATTTCTCATCTCCGGAGTTCTTCCCTCGTGGAAGAAAGCTGATTACAACAGCACAACGTCCCAAGAAGCTACGGATCTCAAACCATCGACTAAAGCCTTGACCCGGGATCTCTGCAGCCTTCCCCAGACGTTAACACGCTTCCTTTGCCGCAATTCTTTCAGTATGTTTAGCTGGGAAAAAAAGAAAACCACCATCAACGCGTGGGAGGACAAGAGGGAAAGAGCTCAAAGGCACAGACAGTGTTTCAGACCGGGCTGGAGGCACTGTGGACGTGAACGGGGGACGTTACGAGGGCGACACCGGTGGTCATGACTGTGCGGGTCCATCCTTGCCCGCAACACCACTAGCCCTGAGTCTGGGGACGGCTCCAGTTCATGTCTCAAAACTCTGTTCTCGTATTATATCAAGATGGCTCTGCGGCCTCAAGAGAGGGATGGGAAGCATCTAAATCGGTGTGTCCCAAGATCACGGTACCAAACCTCCAGGGCGGCCCCTCCAGGAGCGGGGATCCCCCCCAAACACGCAGAGAAACCATGGAAGACCAGCAACTTGCGGGGAGACTGCTACCGAGAAGAAAGCATTGAGGAGTGGCACGGATGGACGGGACAGAAGGACATCGTCCCGCAGCACAGGAGGAACGCAGGCCCGGGGCAAAGGGACACCCTCGCCGGTACGAGAAGGGGCTGACGCCCACCATCTGCAGGTAGGGCGGTGACTTCCCTGCACCTTCGCTCTGCCCCGAAGCATCCCTGGATGTGTGAGAGAGAGAGGGAGAGAGGGAGAGAGAGAGGCTAAGGAAAACACAAAATCGGTTTGGGTTCTCACGTTGGAAACATTCTTAAAAGAGCATCTGTGCTGCTGACTCCGAGCATTTCACCGTCCAACAGGTGCTGAGCTGTGGACGGGTGCGTGTGACGGGCTGCAAAGCCCTCCAGGACTTATGTGCTTGGGGCAGACCCATGGAAGCTCCCACCGCCAGACTCGGCACTCGGGAAACGCACCAGCCGTGGCACTCCGCATGTACCTTCATTGCTGGAGACTCGTTCCCATCCCCAAATAAAAAACAAACCAGACTGACCCTCTCTCCTGCCTCTCCTCATCTTCTTTTCCCGTCTTATCCCATCAAGTTCCACGTTGAACCCAACAACCATCCAAACAGGGGAGGAGAAAGAACTGAGCTCATTTTACTGCCTTTATTGGCGATGGCCTGTCACCGGAAATAAGAGTGTGAGGGTGTCCATCCCATTGACGAGGCAGGGAAAGCCGGAACACATCTTTGTCCCCGTCACATACACCACAAGACGATTCGAGATAGGAGAGTCTAGAGTTCCCATACACAACCTCAACATTTCCTGCAAGTCTGACAAAAAGTTCTCCCAAGGGAATGACCTCATACCTCCTGCACGGTTTTCAACACCATGAAATAACACGGACCACAAAAAATGTCCCTTAAATACTATGGCCAGATGATTCACAAGAAAACAAGACCGTGGGGATTAATTCAGTTTTTGACATTCCTCGTGAAGATGACCTAGAATAATCTTCCAAATCAACTAAAGACTGGTATTATGGGGGGAAAAAAAGGAAGTTCACAAAATTCTCTGGTATTTGAAACGTGAACTAAATCTGAGTAGAAAATCACAAGCGCTTGTAGCTTATTGGTATGACATTCAGCATTTTTTACTTATTTGACAGAGGGAGGGATTACAAGTAGGCAGAGAGGCAGGCAGAGAGAGGGGGAAGCGGGTTGCCCACTGGGCAGGGAGCCCGATGCGGGGCTCGATCCCAGGACCCTGGGACCATGACCTGAGCTGAAGGCAGAGGCTTTAACCCACTGAGCCACCCAGGCGCCCCGATGTTCAGCATTATTAAATGCAGTTAACACAGTCCTCTCTGCCCTGCCCTGGTAATGTCTCCAACAGCTGCAGATGTGGTGAGGCCATTTCCCGCTTTTCGCAAAGAGAAATGTTCTTTGGAGGTAAAGGCATTCTGGAGTCCACGTTTTTCCTTTGTCCCTGAGAAGAATGAGTCTCACGTTTATTTTCCAAAGCAAAGAACACCCATGAGTAATCCAGGAAATGACTTTCGAGCCACTATTGCAAATACACATGAGCCGAGCGCTTGATCCACCCCCACCCCGAGGGTGAGATCTTGCAATGCAGGAACCAGATAGATAACTCAGTCCCCTGGCTCCATCAGTGGGTCAAGTGTGTGCCCTCGGCTCAGGTCAGGGTCCCAGGGTCGTGGGATCGAGTCCCCGTGTCGGGCTCCCTGCTCAGCGGGAAGCCTGCTTCTCCCTCTGCCTCTAACCCATTCCCCCGGCTCCTGCTCTCTGTCATTCAAATAAATAAATAAAAACATTTTAAAAAACTTAAAACAATGTAGAATCCAAAGACAGAATTTGCACCTCTTAAGTTACAGAAGAAGGACATTAGGAAAACATGATATTCGATGGTACATTTCCATCCTGTTGTCAAATTCGGAGTTGATTTTAATAAATACAGACAGAAGGCTGCACAGGGGTAGAGCCCAGGTTTAATGCAGAGACGTAAACTGTCTCCCCAGCACAGGTGCAATACCATTACGCTAACCCCTCCTCACCGAGGGATTGTTGCTTTAAAATTAGGAGGCTGCGCCCACGTTATAAAACCGATCTGACCACAGGCAGCTCACGAGTGTCTTCCGACGTTTTCTCAGGAGAGGTGACGACGAACGTGAAGGTGTGGTTCGGATTTCTTCCTGACCGCAAACCGTCTCATGTTTCATACCCGGAACCACAGGCTCGTTGACGGTCTTTGTACAAAACTTACTCTTAAAGCGAGAAGCTTAAAAGAAGCTTTTGGA
The DNA here is from genome assembly GCA_004024625.1 of Mellivora capensis. Lineage (NCBI taxonomy): Eukaryota > Metazoa > Chordata > Mammalia > Carnivora > Mustelidae > Mellivora > Mellivora capensis. The sequence continues at coordinate 20,836 of PISX010021882.1, forward strand.
AGGGAAAAAGAATCCTAATCCACGCAACGCCGCACACGGGGTGTCGACGCAGAGACGGACTTTCTTCTCCAGTGTCGTCAGCTACAGGACGAAAGCCCGTGCGGTGGACCCTGGCAGGAAATTCAGGGACCCGACTTCAAAGTGTTGCTTCTGCGCACAAAGAAACAAGAAGAGCACACGCTTCCTCCGGGACGGAGATGCGTTGGCTCCTGGGACGAACCCCCAGGGTTAAGGGGAGATCATCACTAACAAGTGTCCACCCCATCCTAATGGGCAAAGGCACAGCTCGAGGCACCGCCAGTTAAAGACCACTCTCTACACTGCGGTACATGACAGGCCAAATTCTATCAGAAACCTTATCCCCCCCCCTTTTTTGCAAGTAACCGTATCTGACTAAAAATCGAAGGAACAACATTTACTGTTTCTATGACCACCAGAAGCATCCTCTCCCATTCACGCTTCAACACTCACAGACTCCACAGCTACAAGGTTCTCTGCGTTGTTGGAACACTGCAGGGAGCACTGTGTGTTTCCTGCCGCCGGAGCGTGAAACGGGTCTGCAGACGGAGGTGGCTCCAAGCATCAGGACGAGACCCACGATCCCACCTGAGACCGAATAACACCCCACACAGGGCAGGAGTGTCTGCAGGGCGGGAGGGCGCCTCACCCAGCTGGAGGCCTCAAGCCAGGAGAAGTTGGCTGGTGAGGGAGCCCTCGGGGGGCCCAGCGCCTGGCTGGTGGGAGAGCTTTATAATGCAATGTGTCTCCTAGGGACGGAGACAGCAAGGAGGCCACAGCTGGTAGGAGACCCACAGTGGAGCTCCTCCCAGCCCTGGTTCCAGAATCCCATCTCCGTTCCAGTGGGGAGCCACTGGAGAGCCCCAGTAGGGCCAGAGGGAGCTCCGTGCCTAGGTTGGAGGAAACGCATCTGGCTCCCAGCAGATGACACGGGCCAGTGGGACGCGAGTGTGTCGCACACGTGTCACTGGAGGACAGCTCAGCCCAAGGCATGGTTAGCGGTGCCGGTACGGATGGAGGGACGTACGGATGGACAGACAAGGGACGCCTGGAAAGCAATGCCGGTGGCGGCTGATCTTTGTGCGTGAGAGATCTCTGCGCTCTGAACACCCCATCTTCCAGAACAAGGCACGTGTCTCTGCTTTTGCTGTCAATCCTGTGGCTGGACGGTCATGTGCTCACCGAACTGTGGCTAAGACCCAGCTGGGACCATGGACAGACCCACGTCTTGATGTCAGTCCTCAAACCTCTGTGAGCCCCGGCGGTCCTCAGTCACAAAACACGGCAGGCAGGCACACCAGGAGCTGCCACTGAGCTCCCTCGCAGCATCTTTCGCTCATAACGACGTCCAACAGACACAAAACTCAGAGCTGCTGCGCTGGAGGACGGCGGCATCAACTTGAACCCCTGTCCCCAGGCCTGAGGAGGCTCCCTGTGGAGCTCCCTCACGCTTCCAACGGGAATAGCGTGCCAAGCACAACATAGGGGGCCCAGCGTCCTCCCTGTGTCCCCTCGAGTGGACGTCAAGGTTAGAAACTAAGCGTGCGGTGCGAGTGTGCCTGCAGATGTCCCCTTAAAGGCAACGCTTTCCTCCTTAGGCACTGTGACGCGCCTTTACGGAAATGGACAACGAAATTGCTGCTCCAGGTTCTGAAGCCAGACGGTGCTGGTCAGAAAGAAGCAAGAGGGGCTCTGGTATTTCTGCTCCGAAGCACACACCCACAGGCCCAGGCCCCCGGAGCCCGGCCTGCCTTGGGAAACCACGCACAGGCCAAGGTGGAATGGCGGGTCCAAGCCGCACCGCTGTTCCTCCACGGGCTGACTCAGCGCCCGCGATGGTACCCTGCCGGGCCCGAGCTCCGCCGTGCACCCTGCCCGGGAGAAGGCAGAAGGCACCGCGCACATCTGCAAGTGGCCCAGCGGTTACCAACGACCATCGTCAGAGTCCCAGGGAGGAGGTTTTGCCAAGCACAGCCCACAACCACATGGCGCGAGGACCCCGTCCATGACAGACGGGACCAGGATACGCTGAGCGTCGTGGCAGGCTCGGGCAGCCCCGAGGCAGACGGAGGAGGGCGCACGACACTTGCCTCTTGACACGGGTCCTGCACAAAATTCTGACCACCACCACCGATGGGACCCAAACACCTCCTCAGAGAGCAGAAGGACCGTGATGTTGCATATGTATTTTCCCCAACACTTATCTTGGCAAAACTTCCAAACTCACCAAATAGCTTAAAAAACCCCAACTCACGTATCCTCCTTCACTTAGGCTGACGGATGGCTTGCACTTTGCACTACGTGCTCGCTTGCTGTCTCTCCCCAGGTACACACACGCATATGCACACACGCACGTCCACGCATCCCTTTTTCCTGCATCGGGAGAAAGGATGGAAAACGGACTTGTGCTTGTGCGCCATGACGTTTCATCAGAGATGTTTCTGCAGAAACCATCACCGCCACCCTCTCAAGAGCTGAGCGTGGGTCTCCCAGGACGAGGACGTTTCCTCCATAAGCACGAGGCCGTCACGCCAGCCGTGCACACAAACGCTGAATCCGTGCGCTCAGCTTTGACACAGTCTCCACGTAACTGTGTCTCCTGCTTCCTCCCCCCGCCCCCATCTGGGACCCTTTCCACATTCAGGCGCCGCTGCTCTGTTCCCTCCTCTTTCCAAATCCAGAACAGTCCCTGACCTTCCTTTTTGTCCTACGACACTGACTATTTTGGGAGAATCCAGGTCAACTATCTGTGACAACGTGCTACATTTTGGGTCCGTCCGCTCCTTTCCTCGTGATCAGATCCCAAAGCAAGGCTCCCGGCAGGGACGTTCCGCAGCTGATTTCCTGTTCTTGCTGCCTCTGATCGGGACGCACGTCACACCACAGTGCCCTACCGTGGACGATCAGTCGGTCAACGGAACAATTTCCATTTGACTGATTTTTTACATTGATTGGTTGCTTCTGATTATTATGATTTAGATCGATATTTAGATAGATTGATTCATTTTCTCTCGCGCCATATCTGATCACGAACCCTGCTTTCTCGGAGACACACAACACGCTAACCATAATTTCCCGGGTCGGCATGATCTTGACCTCCAAACGTGCGCACTGTCGTGGGTACTTGCTATCACAAAACATCCTCACTTAGGATTTACAGTCCCCTTGAAACACCTTTTCACCGTCACCAAAGGATTAAAAAATGACCCTCCTAGTATATATGTGAGCAGAATACATCAAGAGACTGCCGGCAGGTTGTCAACAACATGATGTCTCATAAAAAGGAAATTTTGGGAGGGGGTTCCTAAGAAAACTTTAATTTCACGAAGCCTTCTTTTTGGAGGAAAAAAAAAAGAGAGAAATATCAGAGATAAGATCAACCTATTTTCTTGACGATCAACAGTCCACTCAAGGAGAGGGGAAAAGTTTAAGATACTGCATTCTGAACCCTGAATTTTAAAGTGTGAAGTACATTAACATACCCCTCGAGGATAGCTTTATGTTGGTGAGATATAATGGATATTGTTATGAGGTATTTAGGCACACATACTGTAGTCCCCACCGAAAGACTCCCACTTTACAGCAGAACATTAAGGAAGAATAATGAGTGTGTATTAGTTTATCATGAATTAATCATGAGCCTTTTCAGCTGCATACTTTTAATTAGCTACTGAGTCTGTCCACTTTTTCCTGAGCTCTTCTGGCTGGGTCTGGAGAATGTCACTGTCCCCTCTAGACTAAAAATCACTCTCACACACACACACACACACACGATTCAAAGTATTTCGCTGCAGAAGGTCCGGTTGTTTTCTAGGGGAATAAAAATGAAAGTCTACTTAACAGGTGCTTATGGCTGGGAAAGCTCTTGTCAGAACTCAGAACGAGCTCCTGCATGAACGATACGCTTAGAAAATAAATTATCCTTTAAAACCCCCGAAAAGTCTGTTTCTGAAACAGAGAAAAGGAACCAATGAGCCTTTTAAGGAACAAATTACAGAAATCACAATAGAAAAATGAACCAGTTAAGCGGCTCAGCATTAAGAATGAACACAAGCCAAGGCTTTAAGCCTCCGTGGCTGTTTCCTGCGGTAGGAGAAGCCTCTGCTGTGGGGTTTCCATTTAACAGGGAAAAAAAAAAAAAATCCTTAAAGGTCTTTCTCTTTTTGTTCTCTTTAATTCTCATTCTAACACTGATCCCTAAAAGGAAAGAACCGCGGAAGAAAGAGGAAATTAAGTCAGCAAGCAGGGTTTCTGCAGCTCCCACGGCTGAGGGTCCGGGCTGGGAGTGTCTCTGTGGTGAGGCTGGGCTGTGTGGGGTCCCGAGCAGTTCCCCGAGCCTCTGTCCACCAGCCGCAAAGCTCCTCCAAAATCATGAGCCCCAAAATGCCTGCAGACATGCCCGAGTCGCATCCCCGAGGGCAAGAGCACTGCGTTGGAGAACTGCCCACCTGCCGTCAGCAAGGGTTAGGCAAGGACCCAGATTGGAGTCTGGAGACCCTAAAATCGCCCTGCCCACCACCTCCCTGCAGTGCCTATCACGGTGGGTGCCGGGAGCATCCCGATCATCAGCATCTCCGTCCCCCCAACAGTGTCTCCCTTCACGTTTCAGTCACCCTAGGAACCTGTCCTTTGTGCCCCATTTTGCAAGAGGCAGTGTGGACACTGGGAACTTCATCCTAACCTTCACATCTTAATGATGGAAGGAGCCGCCCTGTCCCTCATCGCTCACCTGCCCTGGGGGGGAGGTACCCTTCCTACAGGATGCTCCCCCTTGGCAAACGAGACCTTTCGGGGGTCGGGTGAACCCCCGTACATCTCGTCCCTGTAATGTCCGATCTTGCACAGCACCATGTGAATGCTCCCCAAGTACTCAGACAGCGGTCACAGGGAGGTGCACGCCGGGTCAACAAGGAGACATGCAGAAGGGGATACGCGGGTCCTCCCTATACGCACTCCCAGGGGTACGCGCTGAAGATCGTCTTGGATGCTTGACCGCAGAGACGTTAGCTTCCGGAGACCACCACGTGTGGCTCTCAGCAGACAGGAACGAGGGGCGCTGGGCTCACCCTGTGAATCATTCGAAGGATGGAGAGAGACGCTGCACGAGCCCAAGCTGAAATCCAACGCAGCAAGCTCGTTCTCACCTCCAGGATCTCTCCTCCCGCATGTCTCTGCTTTCCACTCGCCTAAACCCTGCTTCCCTACAGGTCTCTGCAGACCAGCCGCCACCTCAGAGAAGCCCGCCTGGTTCCCAGCACCAAGCAGATCCATCTCTCCATGGCTAGCCACCCTAGCACGTCGTTTCCCCTTGACGGCACTTATCACTCTCTGTGGTCACCTCTTCGGGTGGTTTCTTATGTGGGATCCGTTCTCCCCACGGGCACAAAGGACCAAGAAGGAAGGTGCCATGTGTCGGCCACAGCAAGCCCTAATACCTATTTTCTGAGTACAACTGGGCTTGCAAACACTGGCTCTAGGACTGTCCCCTCTCTGTTTCTGGAGCCCAGGACGAATGTTTCTCCCATGTTCAAATGGTTGAGAAACGACTATCTTGTGGTGTGTGAAGAGTATATGAGACGGGGAGTCCGGGGTCCCCAAAGAAAGTGTGCGAGAACACAGCCGCATCTGTTGGCCCCGTATGATCTGTGACAGCGTCTGGGCGATACGGTCAGCGTTCCGCCGCTGCCCGAGAGACTGTGGGGCTGCGAACCTGGACATACTGTCGGACCCTGTCCGCGACAAGTCTTTCACCTCTGCTACAGAGTCCTACACACGAGGACGGCCTTGAATCTTCTCATGACTGTAGACAGGGGCGCCTGGGGGGGCTCAGGCGGTGAAGCGTCTGCCTTCGGCTCAGGTCAGGATCCCAGGTCCTACATCATGATCCCGGCACCCTCGGACGGAGCCCCACTTCGGGCTCCTTGCTCAGCGGGAAGCCCGCTTCTCTGTCTGCCGTTCCCCCCGCCACATGCTCTCTCTCTGACAAATAAAATCGTAAAAAAAAAGAATATACACATATTTTTAGTTGTTGACATTTACACAAAGCTAGCATATGTCTCGAAACAATTAGCCTACAGATTTATCGTCCACGCGTTAAGATACAAAGTATTCTCCCACTTGTTTAGTCACATTCACACGCGAATACCACACTGGGGCTAAATGACTCTTCTGTAGGTTTTCCTCAGCATGGAGCTTGCTTTACAGGAGTGAAGCTTCCAGAAACAATTTCTTAGGTTCAGTCAGTGTCCCGGAAATGCTATTTCTCACCCCCACCCCCCAGACATGGCCTTTGGAGCTGTCATCAATCTTCCGGCGTGGCATTTCATGTCGGACTCTGCTGGAAATGGGATGCCGCGCTGTCAGCACTGATCCTTGACCCCCCACTGCCCGGACGACAGAACCACCAGGCACGGTCGTCTCTTCCGACCGCTCACCATGACATTACCGGGCAAGACGAAGATCACACGGACGTGGCTTGGAACAACGGCGTGACTCCCCCTCGTGAGGCGGCTCAGATCCAGACCATGATTCTCCTTTCTCTTGCCCCCTCCCCCCTTTATTTACAGAAAATAGATTTCAAGGCATCAGCCTGGAAATACTTTGACCCGTATTGGATGCTTTGTGCTCACGACCCCTGGTGACTGAGGAAGACGAAGAAACAGGTGGAAGGAGATTAAGTCACAATGCCTGCCTCCACGGTATTCTGCAAGAATCCTACCTGCGGAAGGAAATCAGCACGGGAAAACCTAAAGGCCCATGCTCAAAGGACGTTTTTCAAAACAGTAGAGGTGTTGTTCTCACCCCGTGCTGATCCTCCCAACAGGGGTCATTAGGCAATGTCTAGAGATATTTTTAGTTCTCATGGTTGCATGCGTACTGGCTTCTAGCGGACAGAGATGAAAGATGCTCTAAAATATCATATATAGCCCAAGACAGCCCCCCAGCACGGAGAACCACCCGCCTAGCCTACATGGGACAGCCCCCCAGCACAGACAACCATCCACCCAGTCTGCACGCTATGGCCCCCTCCAGCACAGACAACCATCTGCCCGGCCTGCATGAATGAAACGCCCTGGAAGTCAGAAAATCTTTGTAAACTCTAGTTGTACTTTGTAGCAAAACTCAACTTAAAGTGCGTGGATGTATCAGATGGTTAACGTGCCAGCCTCGGCTAGTAGCCGGCACCACGCTGCTTTGTCACGACGTCCAACGTAACTATCCTGGGAAAATGTCAAAAAGGGTTCAAGACACCCCATGAGTGGCGGTGAGAGGATGGAGAGGAAGCACCTGTCACCGGCAGTGCCCGAGAAGTGTGGTCATCAAGGAAGTCTGCTTGTGCTGGGCCTCGGACGGAGGTGGTATGAGACGACGGTAAAGAGAAGGAAAGGCAGGTTGCTGAAATCTGGCTGACTGGTTTGCCGCAGGATGACCGACCCTCCCAGGTTGTCCGGGACGGACGGGTCCCAGTGTTCAAACTGAGACAGCCCCGGGCGAACGTGGGTGAGCTAACCGCCCCACTTATGTGCAAAGGTTGGCAGGATAGAGAAGTGACCGCTGCAAGCCAAGTGTGAATGCTCAGGAAACGGACTGAAGGAGTTCAAGAACCTAATGGAAACACACTGTGAAAATCATCTTCTGAGTCGGAAGGAGCAGAAGACAGCACTGAGGAATCTGCAGGAAGACCCTTAGTGGGTGCCACGGCACGTGTCCTGACGTCAGCTGAGGACTGAGGTCACCTTCCCTGCCAGCTGCTGCTTGTGTCGGTAACCCACAGCTCTCAGCTAAGTGTGTCTTTGGAAACTGCTCTCAGCCAGAGACGGCTGCCTTTCCCAAGGTGATGCCACTTCCACCCTCAAGGTAACCCTGGCTGGGTCCCAAGGTGTACCCTCCTTGCTTCAAAGTAAGGCAACTCTTGAGAGTCATACACGCTCCCGAGCTCCCTCCGACACAGCCTGACATCTTTGTTGCAAGGGCATGACAACCCAACTTCTCCCTCTGCCTCATCCTCCTTACAAGTGTGGATCCTAAGAACTCCCACCAGTACCACCAAAACCCCCTCGTCCCAGAATCTATTTCCTGGGACCGGGACAAACGGCAGGAGCTGATAAGAGCTTTAATCTTGAATGCATGTACACGGTACACAGTACATGTGGGTGAAACAGCCCCATCCTCCCACTGAGCTATAATCCTAGGCAAACCCTCCAGAAACAATGGGAGACAGGTCTTCAAGCCCAGCTTCATGGCCTCCAGGTGTGTCAACGCCTCAGGCAAAGGCAAGACAGAGCAGTCATTGATTAGAAAAACCAACAGTCAAAATGACTCTAGTGTGAACTCAATTTACTGATTCAACATCATTCAAAGAAAGGCTTCCCAGAGAATATTTTCTGAGTAATCCAAGAGCCAGCACATCAATAACAAACAAGCTGGGCTAGGAGTAAGTCATGAAATGGCAGAGATTCTCGCGGTCCCGCTCATATATTTCTTGTGAAATGTAGGGCTCTAGGTACTTACTTACTCCTTAATTTAGTGAAATCTGTGATATGGCCTTCGGACTGAGGAGTTTTGCATTCTAGGAAGAGCCAATAAACATTTCCTTCAACTGTATATTTGCTACGCTAATAAGCACAAGGATAACAGTGGTGTAAATGATCATGGACTTCTGAGTAAGAGTGGAAAAAAATCCCATTAACTAAAATCTTAAAAAAAAAAATCACATAGAGCACATTTTGGCAATGTAGGATCTGTGAGCCAAATGGCCCACTGTCTATTTCTGCTGATAAGGAACACAATCCCATCTACACCTTTATGTACCCCTGATGACTACTTCTCCACTGCTGTCACATCTGACCCTCACAGCCAACGACATTGGCCATGTGGCCATATATGGAACAGGTTGCCAACCCCTAACCGCGATATGGTGAAAATGGGACCTGTTGATTGTTGGTCTCAGGAACCCGAGATGATGGTGGTCGGACGAGACAGATGACAATGAAAGAAGTCTTTGAGAGGCTTGCCTTTTCCACGAATGGTCATTTGTCTCTGGAGAACCCTGTCCCCAAGTCATGATCACATGGCCAACTACCACATAATGACAGCCCTACTGGAGCCCCGAAGTGCCCGCTTCTCAAAAACCAGTCAAGCATCCAGAGATCGTGAACATATATTACAGGGATACACCCCGGAATTGTATTTATCTCGACTTGGCCGTATCCGATGTTTTTCCTAGAAACATGAGTTTCTAGGGTATTGATAGTCTATCAACATACAATTTCATTTATTATTACTAGAGGACTATATAAATATACTTTCAGTGAAAAATTACAGCCCTTGTTGTCTTCAAACACGCTGCCTGGAGGGACACTCGTCCGTTCTTCTGCGGGAGGACTCGTGTTTGCTTTCGGACGGCGGCCCTCGCTTGCTGACGGTGTTCTGTGAGACATGCCCCAGGCATGCGCCATCCTTCTCAAATAAGCACGACTCTGAATTCCCCACATATATCTGGCTCTAAGGTCTCCAGATAAGGAAATGGAGATGCACATCGATATTCGGCATCCGCTGAGAGCCTGTGCTACCCGGGACTGTGGGCATGCTGGGAGTTTAATCAGAGCGAGTTATCAAGCTGTCGCTCTATACATGAGGAACATCTGGACTTACACAACCAAGTCAGACAGATGCATTCCTAATTCACAGAAGCCCCTCTCCTGCACAAGCGAATTTTTCAATGGCAGCGTACAATGAGAAAACAAGGAAAGTTATGTTGTATTTCCCACTTCATGTAGCAGACACGGAGTCATGTGGCTGGCAGGCTGGGTTTATTTCATTTTTTTTTTTAAAGAGTATATTTATTTGAGGGGGGGGGGAGGGCACAGAGGGAGCATGACAAGGAGAAGCAGACTCCCCCTGTGAGCAGAGAGCTCGATGTGGGGCTCAGTCCCAGGACCGTGACATCACGACCTGAGCCAAAGGCAGATGCTTCACCAACTGAGCCACCCAGGCATCCCAGGCTGGGTTGATTTCAGACCTATAATCCAAAATTCTAGGATTCTTAGTACTCGAGTCAAACTATAAAGTAGCTTTCATGCCTGAAATAGAGCTGGGTTTTACAGATTTATGACACAAAACAAATTCAGCTAAACATAATAATGGTGACCCAATGGGGGAAGAGAATTCTAGCCACACAATTGTCTCTTGTGCCGGGGGGGATGGTTTCAAATTCGCCAAATACCTTGACTTGTGTCGCCTTAGTTTTATGCAGGCTACCTTTTGGCATGCTCTGGATGGAACAGTTGTTACTGTCTTTAATTTATTTATTTAATTATAATCTTGATAGGGCCAGTTGGTAATCTGTTATTTAAAAAAAAAAAGAGTACTGGAATCAATGATTCTTATGCATGTGCTATATAAAGGAATATCTCCGTTAGCAAAAGTCTACTACTCTTGCAATTAGCATGTCCTATAATCTGTTTTGTGTGTAGTATTAGGAACCTCAACTATGGAATGAAGCATGGCGAGGTACCAATCCCAGTCCTATGACTTACTAACTGTGTAGTAATTCGGATGATCTTGGGTGAGTGACTTTGGACCTCTGAGTCTCAGCACTGGGTGGGAGTTACACTTCCTCTCCATAAACTGAGTAAACGATTTCCCCAGTGGAGACCACATCTGTGTATTTACAATGTTCTGAAGGTTGTGCACAGCCACAGAGTGGGTTTCGCAAATTGTCTGATGGATTTATGTCTTAAATTAGTTATACAATGAGACCTGGAGATTCCTCCTGGGCAACTATGAATAGTCTTAGGGTAACCATACATTCAACACAGATTTGGAAATAAGGAGCTGTGAGACAGGATTTCTTTTAAATATCAACTTGTATAAAGACTATGAAAAAAAAAAAAAAAGGACTAAGATACAAAGCATACATACAGTTGTCAGCAATCCCTGGCATGCCTTGCCCTGGAGATGCAAAACTCTAACCTCAGTCTCCATTATCATGAGGACTTCCCTCTTCATGTCTGCACTTCACCCCCCCCACCACATGTCTGTCCAGTAGTCTCATTATAAGGACACCAGCCCTGCTGGCTCGGAGCCTTTCTCATTGCACTGTGACCTCATCTTAACTTTACTATTATCTCTTTACATCTGCGATGACTCTATTTCCAAAGAACGTCATATGTTCTTGAGAACAAGAAAGCACATGTTCCAGGAATAACGTGGTTTGGAGGGATCACTACTCAACCCACGAGAAGCAGCCTTCTTCTTTAGGAATGGAGGGGTGTCGGCAGTGGGCAAGGAGCACACACGTGGTCTGAATGCAGGCCCCACACACCACCAAAGCTTCTCAGTGGACAACACAGGGCAAGTGCCCCAAAGTGTGGTGCTACTGCATCTCTGGAAAATGCCTGGTCTGACCTACTCATGGGAAACAGCTCAGCCCCCACAGGAGGGTGCACACAACACACGTAGGAGACAACCCCTGAAGCACCAGGTTCCGGGGAACAGGGGATACTGCACCGCAGGGCACTACAGGACCTCTTCTACATCAGGCCACTTCTTCCAAGGGCAGGAAAGATAGCTGAACTTCCTAACACCCAGAAAACGACAGAGAGCTACACAAACTGAGGAGACAGAGGAATATGTCCCCAATGAAGAAAGAGGACAAAAATCACAGCAAGAAAGCTAAACAAAATGGAGATAAGCAATATGCCTGATAGAGAATTTAAAGTAATGGTCATAAAGATACCCCCTGTGCTTGAGAAAAGAGTAGAGGATCTTGGAAGGACCCTCAACAATGAGACAGAAAACAAGAACC
>PISX010021883.1:8454-32854 GCA_004024625.1 Mellivora capensis
TGGGTTTTTTTTTTTTTTTTTTTTTTTTTTTTTTTGCTGTGGGTCTTTCATAGATAGATTTTATGAAGTTCAGGAATGTTCCCTCTATCCCTATACTTTGAAGCGTCTTAATCAGGAACGGATGCTGGATTTTGTCAAATGCTTTTTCTGCATCAATTGAGAGGACGATGTGGGATGTGGTTCATTCTCTCTTCTCTTATTGATTTGTTCTATCACATTGATTGTTTTGTGAATGTTGAACCATCCTTGTAGCCCAGGGATGAATCCCACCTGGTCACGGTGGATAATCTTTTTAATGTGCTGTTGGATCCTGTTTGCTAGGATCTTGTTGAGAATCTTAGCATCCATATTCATCAGTGATATTGGTCTGAAATTCTCCTTTCTGGTGTGGTCTTTGCCTGGTTTGGGGATCAGGGTAATGCTGGCTTCATAGAAAGAGTCTGGAAGTTTTCCTTCTGCTTCAATTTTTTAAACAGCTTCAGGAGAATAGGTGTTATAGGTGTTATTTCTTCTTTAAAAGTTTGGTAGAATTCCCCAGGGAATCCGTCAAGTCCTGGGCTCTTGTTCTTTGGGAGGTTTTTGATTACTGCCTCAATCTCGTTACTAGATATAGGTCTAATCAGGTTGTCAATTTCTTCCTGGTTCAATTTTGGGAGTTTATATTTTTCCAGGAATGTATCCATCTCGTCTAGGTTGCTTAACTTATTGGCATATAACTTGATAATAGCTTCTGATGATTGTTTCTACTTCCTTGGTGTTAGTTGTGATCTCTCCCTTTTCATTCATAATTTTATTAATTTGAGCTTTCTCTCTTTTCTTTTGGATTAGTGTGCCTAATGGTTTATCGATCTTATGGATTCTTTCAAAAAACCAGCTTCTAGTTTCATTGATACGTTCTACTGTATCTCTAGTTTCTACCTCATTCATCTCTGCTCTAACCTTGATTATTTCCCTTCTTGTGCGTGGAGTTGGTTTAATTTGTTGTCGATTCTCCAGTTCTTTAAGGTGTAGAGACAGCTGTTGTATTCTGGATTTTTCAATTTTTTTGAGGGAGGCTTGGATGGCTATGTATTTCCCCCTTAGGACCACCTTTGCTGTATCCCAAAGGTTTTGGACCAAAGTGTCTTCATTCTCATTAGTTTCCATGAATTGTTTAAGTTCTTCTTTGATCTCCTGGTTGACCCAAGCATTCTTAAGCAAGGTGGTCTTTAGCTTCCAGGTGTTTGAGTTCCTTCCAAACTTTTCCTTGTGATTGAGCTCCAGTTTCAAAGCATGTTACCTGATTTCAAGCTTTACTACAAAGCTGTGATCACCAAGACAGCATGGTACTGGCATAAAAACAGACACATAGACCAGTGGAACAGATATGGACTGGGAGCCCAGATATGGACCCTCAACTCTATGGTCAAATAATCCTCAACAAAGCAGGAAAAAATATACGGTGGAAAAAAGACAGTCTCTTCAATAAATAGTGCTGGGAAAATTGGACAGCTATACATAAAAGAATGAAACTCAACCATTCTCTTACACCGTACACAAAGATAAACTCATAATGTATAAAGGACCTCAACGTGAGACAGGAACCCATCAGAATCCTAGAGAAGAACATAGGCAGTAACCTCTTTGATATCAGCCACAGTAATTTCTTTCAAGATATGTCTCCAAAGGCAAAGGAAACAAAAGCGAAAATGAACTTTTGGGACTTCATCAAGATCAAAAGCTTCTGCACAGCAAAGGAAACAGTCAACAAAACAACGAGGCAACCCACGGAATGGGAGAAGATATTTGCAAATGACAGTACAGACAGAAGGTTGATATCCAGGATCTATAAAGAACTTCTCAAACTCAACACACAGAAAACAGATAATCATATCAAAAAATGGGCAGAAGACATGAACAGACACTTCTCCAATGAAGACATACAAATGGCTATCAGACACATGAAAAAATGTTCATCATTACTAGCCATCAGGGAGATTCAAATTAAAACCACAATGAGATACCACCTTACACCAATTAGAATGGCCAAAATTAGCAAGACAGGAAACAACGTGTGTTGGAGAGGATGTGGAGAAAGGGGAACCCTCTTACACTGTGAATTGTGAATTGTGAATACTTATTGTGAATGCAAGCTGGTGAAGCCACTTTGGAGAACAGTGTAGAGATTCCTTAAGAAATTAAAAATAGAGCTTCCCTATGACCCTGCAATTGCACTACTGGGTATTTACCCCAAAGATATAGATGTGGTGAAAAGAAGGGCCATCTGTACCCCAATGTTTATAGCAGCAGTGGCCATGGTCACCAAACTGTGGGAAGAGCCAAGATGCCCTTCAATGGATGAATGGATAAGAAAGATGTGGTCCATATACACTATGGAGTATTATGCCTCCAATCAGAAAGGATGAATACCCAACTTCTGTATCAACATGGATGGGATGGAAGAGATTATGCTGAGTGAAATAAGTCAATTATCATGTGGTTTCCCTTATTTGTGGAGCATAACAAATAACACGGAGGACATGGGGAGATGGAGAGAAGGGAGTTGAGGGAAATTGGAGGGGGAGCTGAACCATGAGAAACTATGGACTCTGAAAAACAACCTGAGGGTTTTGAAGGGGGGTGGGAGGTTGGGGGAGCCAGGTGGTGGGTATTATGGAGGGCATGCATTGCATGGAGCACTGGGTGTGGTGCAAAAACTATGAATTCTGTTATGCTGAAAAGAAATTTAAAAAATAATAATAGTATCTACCACATAGGGTTGTTATAAAGATTAAATGGGTTCATCTACTCATTAAAAGTACTTAGAGAACCACCTTAATGGTAGCCTCTAATAAACATTAACCATCATGTCCTCTCTCTAAACAGACTTAAAGACCTTTACTCCTAGAATATATACTCCTACAGGCAGATCATATCTTTAAATTCTAGATATACAACATTTAGTTTTCATCTTTTGTCCTTCTTGCCAATTCTAGATGCAATGTCAGACTCTTACAAATCCAGAAACTGCTGATTTACAACTTTTACAAGCCATATGATTACCTTTTCTTACCACACCAGAAAATATGCCATCTTAAGAAAGTCCCATTTGAAATAATTACCTCTACTCATTGACTGATATCAATATGAAAAGCCCCCCAAAAAATAATAAATGAAAACTTAGATTTACTATGTTCCTATTATGTGCCATGTACTCTACATATATTACTTCCAATCCTTAGAACAATATGCAAGGTAAATACTGTTACATCCATTCTATAGATGGTAAAAAGCTCAGAGAGATCAAGTTCTTCATGCAGAGGTCCCAGTCCTGCAAGTAGTTTGACACACCCTAGCTCCATCGCATCTCAGTGTTTTCACTCTTTATATTGTGCCTCTAACTAGCTTTAGTTTGCTCTTGGCTTTGTTATCCTCAATCCACTTATTCAGCACCACTGAGAAAGATGAAATTTCTGGACAGAAGTAGAAATGGTGGGATTTAAATTTTATCATTGAAAATGCCTATAATGTCAATCATTGAAAAATGCCTATGATGTCAATCATTTAATGTGAAACAAGGTTTCAAGTCCCTGATAGTACCCCCATCTTTCAGACAGTACTACAGTACTATAGCAAGGTTGACTGAAATATGGCTATGGATCTGATTTTCTGAGATTGGTAGGTATGGACATTCCAGGGCCCCTGTTTGCCAGTTTCAATATTTAATAGCCATTAAACCTAGTTTTTCCTTTTTCATATATTTAAACTCTCTTTGCATGCTAAGCCCATTAGCTTTTATTCTGTCCACTACAGATTTAGAGAACAGCTGTTCATTGCCATCTTCAAAATTATTCTTCATATGATCTGAGGTAGCAGCATCCAAGGGAAAAACATTGTGAACCACATACACAATTTTAAATTAACTAATAGCTATTTTTTAAAAATGTAAAATGGGATAGGTGAAATCAATTTTAATAATGTATGTGTTTCCTGTGACTGCTATAACAAATCACCACAAACTTGGTGGCTTAAAACAACACATTTATTCTCAGGTGCCTGGGTGCCTCAGTTAGTTAAGCATCCAACTCTTGATTTTGGCTCAGGTCATGATCTTAGAGAGATGAAGATCTAGCCCTGCATTGGGATCGAGCCTGCTTGGGATTTTCTCTCTCCCAGTCCCTCTGCCCATCCCTCACACATTTATTCTTTTGGAATTCTGGAGTCCAGAAATCCAAAATCGGTATCACAGGGCCAAAACCAAGATATCAGTAGGGCCCCTCTGGAGCCTCTAGTAAAACATCATTCCTTTCCTTTTCCAGCTTCTGGTGGCTTCTGGTGGCTGCTGGTGTTCCTTGGCTTATGGCCACATCACTCCAATTTCTACATCCATCTACACATCACCTTCACCTCTGTGTGTATGTCTAATTCCCTCCACTTTCATCTCATAAAAATAAACATTTAGGGCACACCTGGATAATACAGGATAATCTCCCCATCTCAAGATCCTTAACTTAATCACACCTACAAAGATTCTTTTTCCAAGTGAGGTAACATTTACAGGTTCCCAAAACTAGGACCTGATATGTTAGGGTCCATTTTTCAAAATTTTATTTGACCATATATCCAAAATAATATCATTCTAATGGGTAATCAATATTTCACTTTAAGTCTTCCAAATCTGTGTGTGTATATATGTATAAACACACACATACACATACATGTATATATAATTATATATTTACATAAAATATACTATAAACTACATATAAATGATATAGACAACATAGAACATATATGTATACATATACATTATGTATACATATACATATTGTATATGTATACATATATATATATATACACTTATAATTTACAATACATCTCAATTAGAATTAGCCTCATCTCAAGTGCTCAACAGTCCCATGTGGCTACTATATTGGATATTGCAGTTACTAATGCCTTAATTTTCTCATCAGAGAATTTTCTTTCCTTTCTCAGTAGCAAAGAAGCTTCTACCAGTAATAAAGATGTCTTCATTCAATTTTTTTATCACCATGGATATAATTCCTATATTTCTGCTTCATAGGATTTGCTATAAGGATCAAATTATAAAAACTCTCTGGAAAACAGTCCTTTCCAAAGCCACCCAAATTTATTGCCAAACTTTTCTGCTCAGTATCTCACAGTCATTCATGCCCATATATTTGGCATAACTAAGACCTATAATGAAATAGCAAGAATGAAGGAATAGGGCCACTCTGAAGACTAGAGCCAGGAGCCTGAGCAGTACAGCTGGTCATGGATAAAGAAATATGAGGGAAATAGGATCAATGTTTAAAGAAACATTACAAATAAATGTTCCCATTTCAGCACAGAAAAGATTCATTCATTCACCTACTCAACAAATGTACTACCCTAGGCACAATGCCAGGTGCTGGGAATGCAGTGCTTAATGGTGAGGGAAAAAAATATATAGTCCTTGCCCCCTTGAAGTTTAGTGTCTAGAGAGGAGGAAAAATAAATTAAATGGGAAAACTGCAACTGTGGTCTTTTCCACCAAGGAGTAGAACATGGTTCTCTGAAAGGGAGTTTGACTTTGTCAGGGGGGGTCAGAGGTTTCCTTGAGAAAATGATGATTAAGCTAAGATATGAAGCATAAGTAAGAATTAATTCAGTGAAGAGGAGAGGTAAAAGAATCTCAAGCACAAAGGCCTTTCTGTGGAAGGAATAATGAGATGACCGACAAAAGCCAGGATGTGTGGAGTGCAGAGAATGAGCAGGGGGACCAGGCATATGATGAGACCAGAAAGGAAAGAAGGACCATTGATGTGACCATGTAAGGGAGTTTTGTCCTTTTCCTAAAGTAAATAGTATTCCACTGACAGCTTTTGTGCTTGAAAATATCACTGTGCTATAGTGTGAAAAAAAGACGATTATTGAGGGGACAAGGGTAGTTATGGATTATAGAGTGGACAAGAACATATACAAGTGGAACAGTAAGGGGAATACTACAGGCAAGAGATGATGGCATGGAGTAAAATATAATTATCTTTGAATCCTCTTTTTCTTTTACATTTCACATTTAATCCATTAGGAAATCTTGTTGGCAGAATCTAAATGAGTCCTTTTATCATTTCTAATGTAAAACTGTGATCCAAAAACAATAACTTCTCCTCTGAACCACATCAACTATCTTGTCTCATCTCTGCTTCCAATGATACCCTGTGGTTTATTCTTCCACACACAGAAGCCAAGGATATTCTCTTAAAGGTAAGTCAAACCATATCATTCACCAGTTCAACACATCCCTTCTTCCCCCAGTGGCTTCCTAGCTCACAGTGAAAGCCGATAGTAATTAGTGTTTCATGATCTGACTCCCTACCAAATCTGACTTCATCTCTTACTACTCTCCTTTTTGCCACAATGGTCAGCTTGCTCTTTGAAAAAGCCAAGCATCATCTTAACTCAGGATCTTGCCACTTGCTGTGCCCTCTACCTGGAATATACTCTTTTCTTAAAGACTCATGGTTCCTCACCTAAAACTCATCGTATATGTCTCCACTTACCCCTCTCATTTATTTTCCTTATCCAAAACTGTAACTTCATATTTTATACCAAAGAAATTGAGAGAGAAAAACACAGAGATACTTGGAAGGGTATAGATTCCAGACTATGGGAATACAAAGTACAAAACCCTAAGGCAGGAGTTCAAGGAAGAGGAAGGAAGCCAGCCAGGCTTAAGGCATGTTGGTAGAGGGTAGAGTGGAAAGGGGAGGCTATTCTTGAGGTAGCAATGACAAGCTATTCTTGAGGTAGTACTTGCATACACATCACTGTGAGAACATTGCTTTCACCCTGAGACAGGAAGCCATCAAAGGGTACAGAGCAGAGATGTGGTATGACCTGATATGTTTTAACAGGTGTATTCTGGATGCTGTATTGAAATTTGACTTAAAGAGTACAAGTGTAGAAGTAAGGAGTTTAGGTATGAAGCTATCATAACAACTAGATAAGAAATGATGGCAGCTTAGACAAAGCTCCTAGCAGTGGTAAGAAGTACTCAGATTCTGGATATATTTTGAAGGTGAACCTGTCAGGATCTGCTGAAAGAGCATATGTGTGGTGTGAGAGAAAGAGACTTGAAGCCTGAGCAGCTGGAAAATGGGGTGGCAATTAACTGGGATAAGGAAGACTACAGATTTGGGAACAGTTATCAGCAGCTGAGTTTTGGATATTGGCTTTGAATGACCATTTGACATACAAGCAGAGATGTCAAAGAGACAGCCTGAGGTACTCAGGGGAGAGGTCTGGGCTGAAGATACAAATTTGGGAGGCATCAGTGTATAGATGGTATTTTCAGTCATGAGCTTGGATGAGATCACCAAGGGAATGGCAGCTGTTAACAGCTAAAGGAATTCTCTATAAAGTGGGAAAGAAAAGGAGTAGCTTCACAGTTGCAACACACTGACAAAATGGTGATTCTGAGCTATAACCTACTCACTGGCAAGGGATCTCCCTAATGGGCAGGTGGAAGAAATGGAGTAATGTGAGTACATAGTTGTTCTAGGGGTCTGAACTACTTCTCACTAATACCATTACCATAGTTAACCTTGCAGAGAACATGTGGCCAAATTAGCTTACTGGGCCCAGCTATCTGTGATAAATGACTCAAGTCTCCTTCAGGAGCAAAGCTCTTCTATGAGTTATAGTATTGAGGTCACCCATGAACTGATTTATTGTCCTGGGCACAATTTTATAGTTATGCTTCCTCCAACCACATCACTTTTGCTTTACTGCTCTCCAGCAATCTGTTAAAGCTTCTAGATCATAATCATTATAATGATGACCATGAGGACCCCAATTCTCCAACTATGGCCAAAGGGCAAACTGTTATAAACCCAAGAGGGAACTTCTCTGCATCCAGTCCCAGGGTTGAGGAGACAGCAGTCCTGATCCCCCAAGGTCATCCACTTCTCACCCCTACTTTACTGTCAGCTTGGTTTCTATAGGTGTCTGACCTGGGTCATGAAAATGGATGTCAGAACACGCAGTTTGTGGGGAGTGAGGGATGATAAAAACACATGGATGTAATGGATGGAGGAGGAATTTTAACATGTCAAATGCACACATTAGTGTAACTTTTCCTTCCAATACCTATACTACTTCTACCACCTCCACCAACATCATCATTGTCATCACCAGTGGTTTTATGCAACACACCCAGAATCCTAAGCCATACTCCCCATCTTTTCCTCCATCCACAGCCATACTCACACTTCAAGTCTGCATGTCCCATCTCCTGCCATTTTGTAAAATGGTTACTCTACATCAACCTATGGCTCATATGTGCTACCTCATGGCAGGATTTTTCTTTTTTTTTTTAATATTTTATTTATTTATTTGACAGAGAGAAAGATCACAAGTAGGCAGAGAGGCAGACAGAGATGGGGCGGGGGGGGAGCAGGCTCTCCACTGAGCAGATAGCCCGATGCGGGGCTCGATCCCAGGACCCTGGGATCATGACCTGAGCCAAAGGCAGAGGCTTTAACCCACTGAGCCACCCAGGTGCCCCAGGATTTTTCTTTTTAATTGTGTTACCTAAAAATTTTAAGCAAAATGAACCCCAGAGCTTTTGGACTGTGAGGTATATGTTGGGCACCTCAGGTGCAGAGTTGGTAGGACTTGGATAAACAAGTGATAAACAGGTGGAGGTGACAAGGAAGTAGAGTTTCCACTGGCAATATGAAAGACGACAGAATTTTTATGTAGATAAAACCATTTTTTCAATTAATTCATTCAAAAAATTTGTGAGGTTCACCAACTATGTTATAAGAACATAGGTAATGTATGAGTGATGATGAACAATGAACTGAGAATATAATGATGAGCAAAATAGATATGCTCCCTACATTCATGGAACTTAAAGTATAGTGAGGGGACAGATGGTAATCAAATATACCATATATATATGCACTATATGACATGGAAGGGAAGGAAGAAGAGCAATAAATCTTTTAGTTTGAATATGGTAAGGAAAGAGGACCAAGGAAATTTCTCTGCAGAGGTGACACTTAAACTAAAATATGAAAGGTGAACAGACATTAGCAAGGGGGAAAAAAGTATGTGATATGACAGAGAAGCCTTCTTGCAGAAAGAACAGCATGTACAAAGGTCCTGAGGCAGGAAGAGAAAACTGGGGTGGGGGAGGTGACAAAATAAGAACAATAAAATGCAGAATAGTGGTTATCTGACCCTAGGAGTTAAGAGAAGGATTCAGCAACAAAGGGGCATTGGGGAATGTTTTATAGAGATGGAAATGCTCTATATGTTAATTGCAGTGACATTTACATGACTATATACCATTGTCAAAATTCATTGAATTGTATTAGACATAAGTTATTCCTACATAATAAAAACATTTTTTTTTAATATTTTAAAAAAATAAGTTAACTCCTATTAAAGCTTGGGATGGGGCAATAGTGAGCTTTTCAAGTCTTTTTCTTTCCATCTTAATTTAAGGTTAACATTAACCTAAATTCATTCAGTATGAAAACAAAACAGAGAAACACACACAACTAAATCAAATGTATTTGTTTAAGAATTTAGTTACTTGTTCATTAATTCATGGCTCATGTGTTTTAAAAAAAAGGATTTTAGTTGGAAGGGGCAGATTTCAGATTCTAAGGGCCATTTGACATTTACATTTTCATATCCAGGATTAAGGCCCCTGAACTTCTGACATCAGGCTGTTGAATGGATTATCTCATTTAATCTCCTTGGAAGATGTCAGTTCCAATGTACATATTATAGGTCCTCCTTCACTACCATTCTTTTTGGTATCTAAAAGTCAAGCACATTGCTAAGTTTTTCTGATAAAATCAGCTTCCAAGAGAGGTGATGTGTGACTGTAGGTGTTGTTCTGGCTGTGGGGTACCTCTGTGGCAGGATCCTAAGGGTGGGCAGAGCTGAACCAGTTGGGGATAGGAACCACTGGTTCATGAGGAGTAATCATTTCTACTTTCACTTGTCGCCTGCCCCAACCCAATATGGCAAAAACGTTACATCTCTGAACCAGGTTCTGCATGAACCTACCTGAGATCACATCCATGTAAAGGAACAGAATCAAATGAGAAATGTTCCAACTTCTCCAGAGAAAAGTGAAAGAAAAATGGCCATGAGACTATTCAATTTAAATACAGAAAACAATAGCACACCTAAAGAACCTCTTGAGTTTTACCCAAACTCTCTTTTTCTATCTTCTTTCACCTTATTTTCTCCTTTTCATTTTCTTACTATAACTCTTCATAAAGATAAAATTTCTGACTTTCTAAAGTCATAAATAGGCAAAATTCATTGTTAAAGCTTGAAACAATTCACTGGGGCTCCCTTTAGTTTTTAGTTTTGTTACTTAGTTTAGTTACTCAAGAAAACCTAGTTTTCAATGGATAAAGGCCACCCTTTCAACCAAGTTGGGGTGTCTCTGGAGCAAGGAATTCTGTTGATCGTCATCATAAAAATGCACAGGCAGAGGGCAGACAGGCAGCTAGCTTTTGGGAGACTTGTAGACAAAGGAGGTGTTATGTGTAGTACAACCATTCACTGCAAAGGGATTGTTTAAGTGGAGATGGCCTGTCGACATTCACACAAGAGGGAGCCTTCGTACGTAAATAAAAGCTGGCTGCCTTAGAAACCCCTCCATCTGTTGCTGCCCATTGCCTGACTTCCAAGGCGCTGGCTACACTAACTGAAAATATGGATGGGATTGTGCCCCACATGTTCACTTTTAGGAATCACTAAGAGTGTTTTGTTTTGTTTTGTTTTCCGGGTAGGACCAGCCCCAGCTGATTCTGATCCTCCAAGCCAGAGGGATATCCATTTGGGGGCTCTACAGCTGCTGTTGTCTTAGTATCATTGATTACTGAAACCTTCCCTCACTGAAACCTTCCCCCTATTCGGATAGCTCTAACTGTAATTATGGCTAGTGATTTGCTAAGCTGCTAAGCATCTTTTACTTTAGGGCACAATCCAAGGCGAGGCCTGAGTAGATCTCCTTCCTCTGAAGAGAGAAAAAGAAATGAAATTGAGTATGGGTGTGAGCTCTGGAGAGGGTACTGTTTTGGCCTTTGCAAGCCATGCTGTGCTGTGCTTTGAAGATGTTAATATGTCTTCCTTTTCAGTAATCAGTCAGAGAGAAGTAGAGTATCCTGGGCAACAGCAAACCAGCTGCACGCAACAATACTGGCCCCCCTTAAGTTTCCTTCTCCTTCCAGGCTGAGGCCAAACTTGAGGTGTCAAATCAAAGGCAGATATGGCTCATAAGTACTAACATCACCAAGCACACACAAAAGTCAATCCTGAACTAAAAATTGTTGACAAGTTGGCTTTACCCTTCCTCTCCATCTGATGCAGTTAAGGCAAGTTTATTTGTCACCCTAGTTTTGCACCTAAAGGAAACTGAGACACAAATGTCCAAGATAACACATACAGTCTAAAAAGAATAGCTAATGGACTCAACTCCCCACTAATAAATTAGAGCTCTTTCTGTTAGGTCATATGAGCTTGAAAATAGCCACTTCGCTCTTCCAAATAACTTCTGTGTCGCCCACAGGACAATAAAATGGTAGGGGTGGGGACAGAATCTGAATTCATGTTTATGCTGCCTAATGCTGAATCACACTCATGATGTACTGTCATCAGGAATGAAGAGTTTTCTATTTATTTGCTGGAGGAGGACGGTGTATCACAGAAGTTGCACAGACAGAATCCAGAAATCAAAACTCTTTTTCTGTGGTATCCCTTCATGCTTTTGATCAGGCCACCTGAACACAGTCACATGTGAAATATAAAAAATAAACTCTTCTACAGGAGAGTTTTGAAACTTATTGAGAGTTTTGAAACTTTTGAAACTAACGATGTTATTATTTAGCATCTGTTTATTCATACAATGATATTTATTGAACAATAAATGCAGACAGTGTAGTCCCACTTGATGCGTTCTGGAACACCTGACTGTTTAGTGTGGGTAAATGAAGTTACTTAGCCCTGGGCCAGCTTTCTTCCAAAATCATCTAAATGAAAGCCAAAAAAGAATTAACAAGGATATTGGAAGTCACATAAACACAGCTGAAGAAAACATATTGTCTTGATTTCAGCTTGAAATCTGTGCTAAATTAGGAGTAGGAAGTTTAGCAGTAATGCCTCATTTCTTAAAACATGTATTGTTTTTAGGCTTTCTTGCAGCACTATTCACTTTTGTGGGAATTAAAAAATTGAATACATTCTAAGCTTGCCCTAAAAACCTAATTATACATCCAGAAGACGGATTCACTAATCTTGTTTGTTTGTCTCATATTCTGTTTTTGGGGTCGGCTGGCAACCATATTTATTTTGTTAATAGTTGATACCAATATTATAAACAAAATGCTGTTTCGAGATTTTTCAAAAATCCCCAATAACTTCTTAAAACATTTAGTGTTAAAGTACTATGCAAATGTTACTGGAATAGTTTTAGGGTCCTAAAGGTATTTTTTGACACAGGACCCAAATCAGGATTTACATAATGGATTTTGGTCTTATAAAAGGTACTCTAACTTGTTAAATTTCTGTTGCTTTTTCTTTAATTCAAGTTCACCAAAGCTAAGAAATGGGGATAATCCAAGATAAAAATAGGAAGAAAGTGTTCCTCTATTTTGATAAGGGCATTGGGCTAACATGCAAATGCCACTGTTGATGTCAGCATCCCAAACTAAAGATAAACTTGGCTTGATTGCTCTTAACTCAGAATCATGTGACATTTTTCTTTGTTAATGGGGATTTCTTTTTTCTGCAAAAGGAAGAAAAGTTTTATCTTAAGTTTTATGGCTTCAGGCCAAGAGAGATCTTTTCTTCCCTCTCTGTTGCCATGCTTTGACAAAAATAACAAAATTCCTTCTTTTTCATATTTATCTTTATATTTTTGTTAATATCCTTTTACTTCTATCTCATTATGAATTTTGCACCTCCTACTCTTGTAGGGGAAAAAGGAGTCATTTAAATTAATGTTTATTTTTTAAAGTAATGTTTATTTTAGCCCTTTCTCTTGAAACCCACATTTAACTGAATTCATGACTGTGAAAGGTACCAGGTTTCTTAGGTCTGGAGTTGTTAGGTGAGCACAGCTTTGTGACTATGTCTCTGTGGACACTTAAAATTTATTTTCTTTTGTTTGGGTGAGGTTTCCTTTACCACTGCCTGGCTGTTGAGTAGAGTAAATCCAGTCATTTTTTCCTAAAAGAATGTGGTTATTATCCATGTCATTGGACTTTAACAGCAGCTTCAAAAAGATGTCTGAGTATACCAAAATCTTTGCAATGATGACTGGATCTGGATTCATATAGGGTAATTTGGTGACCCCTTCTTCCTATCAAGAGAAACATATGCGGTGAGAGATGTTCTTCCCTTTTAGCAGAAGGAGAAATTTGTCCTATCTTGAGTAGTAGGATGGTCCCATGAGGTGGAAAACCAGTGGAGCCAGGTATTAGAAGACCTTCTGACTTAGCT
Organism: Mellivora capensis; assembly: GCA_004024625.1. Classification (NCBI taxonomy): domain Eukaryota; kingdom Metazoa; phylum Chordata; class Mammalia; order Carnivora; family Mustelidae; genus Mellivora; species Mellivora capensis. Next base: position 21,970 of record PISX010021883.1, read on the forward strand.
CCATGTACCATTTCAGACCATCTCTTCTCCACCAGGAATACTTTATTATTAATTCCTTCACCACGTTTTGGAAAAATTAGGTCTGCCAAACACACAGTATTTACAAAGTAGAAAATTAAATCTTTATTTATCTTTATTTCATTTTTCCTTAATAAACAATCTATACTGAGTGTATACCCCATCAAATGAATATTCCAGACAGCCTATACTAAGCAGCCACAAAGCAACAAAAGTAGAAGTTATAATTATCTTAGGTATCTTGACTCTTGACTGAAGGTAACTGTATGATTTCCTTAGGCTTCTTGACATATATAAAATAAGTTCTGATTTTCTATTTCTATATTCTCAAACTCCACGTGAACACAAGGCCCAAGGTTGGGAACCACTGGCTCCATTTATCGGAGCCTCAGTTTTATCCTCTACAAAATGGAGAGAAATCACAGCTTCTAGGCTTACTTACCTCACGGTTATCATAAAAAATAAAATTAAATCATATGTGTTAAAGAGCAGCATGTTTGTCCTAAATAATCCCACTCCTTGCCCAGGACCAGGAGTGAACACGCATCATATCCTCTCTCATAAGATTTTGAACTATAACACTGAACACTCATATCCTCTCTCATAAGACTTTGAACTATAACACTCAAAATTCCACTAAGTGAGGATGGGCACTTACACTGAAAGGTCATATAGAGTCATTCATTCTTTCCAAAAGAAGATACTAATTTCCTGACAGAAATCAGGCACTGGATTGAGTCAAGGATAGAGTCATAGTGAGCCAGAATGTGTGGTAAGAAAAGCCAAGGTCATGCATAACACACCATTATGGGGAGCAAGTATTAAGAGACTATAAAGAAGCAGGTTTGCAGAGATGAAGGGAGAACTGATGTGGCAGAGAATACACAGTAAAGACTTGCTGAGGGGTTGCCTGATGATTTCCACCTTTCCTAAGCCCCACCCTGCATTTTCTGCTCTTAGTTTCTGTAATAATCCCTGATATCCTTTCAATAAATCCCCTCTTTGCTTAAGCTTTTTGTGTGGGGCTTGGTTCCTTACAATCAAATGCACCCTGATTAAAAGAGGTCTTCATGTAAACTTGAAACACTTTAAAAAAATTATCTAAAATGTAGAGATGTTTTGAGGCCAATGCATTAAAGTCAGTAATCAAATTCAACTTTGTTCCTCTCTCCTACTACTGACATGGTCCCCCAACTTCTCACCCTGGAAAGTGCATGAATGGTTTGGAAGAGGAGGTTAGCATATCATTTCCCTGGGTCCCAACATTGGAGGGAAATGGGGCTAACTAGCAAGTGACCTAGCCGACAAATTCTATTTCCCAGGAAACACGTCTCCTCCAGCACAGACAGATTCTGATTTTATTTAAATCCTGCTCAGAATTAAATCCCTGCAACATCAAACTGAAAGAAGAGCTAGGTGTGAAATGGAGAGAGAAGCAGCTTCCTAACCTGATGCGTCCTAATGAAATGGCATGCATGTGGTGACTACTAAGTGCCTGGAAGGAGAGGTGGCAGGGAGCAGCCCTGACGGGTTGCAGATACCTGGGGGAGAAGCTAAAAAAGGTGGGGATTTATTGTGTGTGGTTGTCTTTCTGAACACATCTGTCTTTGAATCACCTGCCCATGTAACTAGGTCAGGATGCAGATTTTGTGAAGAAAGAAAGTCATAACCAATTCAAAAGGCTTCAGGGATTTTAGAGATCATGGTCAAAATGTTCCTCTGGGCTGACTTGCCAATAGGCCCTAAAAAGTGATGGATTGGAGTTAAAATCCCTTTTAGGTCATAATGAGAAGGGGAGAGCAGGCTTTAAAGTTGTCTGCTCACTCTTAACACTTTCTCATTCCTAGGTCATTGCCTGCTCCCTTTCCTAAGGCCATCTCCCATTGTCTTGGGTTTCCAGTGTGCTCCTACAATCATACATACCTCTCCTAAAACTCAGGGATATGTCCAAAAAGTCACTCATATATAAGCACAAATGACTGATGAAGTTACAGGTGAAAACACTCCCAGAACTGTGCATTTTAACATAAGACAAAACTGACAATAGAACTGATCTCTTGTTATAGGGATTCAAGCATCAGTGAGCTGCAGGAAGATATCTAGAAGGTGGGAGAGATCCTTCTGAGGCTAATGTGAGAAGCTCCACCTCTTCCAGGGAGCCAGCACCTGAGCAAACATCTAGCTACATTAGAACCTATTGAGTATAGACAATGAGAGTGACCAAGAATCACAGGAAACTGATCCCTTGGCACTGACTCCTTCCCCATCCCCCAGGTTGCCTGTAATGGTGGCATCTTACCAGAATTCCCCAGCAATTTGTAAAGAAAGAAAAAAAGTCCTGAAAAGCTTTAGTACCAGATAAGCTCTGGAAAACAACTAACTTTCAAGTTCAGGATGCTGAAGGAAGCCAGGGAGTAGCATTAAAGTATTTTGTTGATGTTCATCAATTGTCAAAATGTAGAGGACCATTGATTATGAATGATGGGAGGTTGTCAGCAACACCTGGTCTTCCTCCTTCCCATCCATGGTTCCAGGAATCCCAACTTCTCTAAGTGTTCCCCCATCTATATCCACATTGCCATCACTTCCCATCCCACCACCCTTAGTAATACACATAATTGTCCTTATACCAAAATCAAATCAAGCATGTTGCTAAAAATCCATCTGAGATTTGAAGTTAGGATGAGGCAAGAGGCCAAAGACTATGGGGGGAAAAAGAAGATGAGTTAGTAATTCACATGCACAATTACAACAGCGATTCACAAAGCAGTCACTGTGCTCTCTAGATTTTTTGACTCATGAAAGCAGAACCTGTTTCTAAAGCAGAACAAGTCAGATCTTTATGATGCATGCTTTCTCACATGGTATAATGCTCAGAAATTAAGTCTATGCTTGCAAAATTGAAGTCTGTCACTGTAATGTATGTCCTCAATAGGAGATGTGACTTCATTGTTCAGAGGCAAATAGAATAATCCTCTCCATGATGATGAGATTTGCTCTCATGTTCTTTGAATATACCTCCAATTGATTTTATAGCATCCTTGTCTAAGGATTCACTCCTCTTGAAGGCAAAGTGAATTTTCATGAAGTAAGGTCACGAGGAAGAGTTTCCAAGGAAAGGAAGTTATCAGTCTTTGAAAAGAACACTGAAAGAAGGTTTGGGTTCCATTGCTTATTTACGTGATGTCTAGTGCTACTGACTCTCAGTACTTCCATTATTCCACCTGCATAAAGTAAGGCTATTTGGGGTGCTTTTGTGATAGACTTTGCTGCCCCATTTTTACCCACAAGGTAAAGGCAGAGTGACAGCACCACGTCCCTCTGGCACAGACTACAGTTTGTTTCTGGATAACACATGTTATATCAAACTAGTATGATGCTGTCCACTCCCTTTATATATGGTCTCCTGCATTATGATCCTTATGGCCCCTCAGCTGGTTTTCTTCTTTCCATTTCCATACCCCACCTTGCTTAGAGTGTTCGTACAAGGAATACCTATACAACAAAGAGGGGAAACCCTTATACCATCATGTTTGACACCACAACCAGTAACCACTGTGAAAACCATTTATATAAAGGCTATTATTCCATTTATAATCTGCTTTCACAATTGCTTTTAACTAACTCGAGGAGTAGCTGCACTAAGGTAGAAAGGTTTGTGACCCATCTGTTGAGTGTATAATTTCCTTTTCATTGGCTGGCACAGCCCAATAAAAAAAAATATTATTAGGTGCACTAACTCAATCAGCAAACAAATGACAGGCAGATGGTCTCCAAAAACAATACTGACCGTGAATGCCACAGAGCCACAATGTAGGCCTCAGCTTTTGGGCAGCCTTTGTCTGAAAACACTCCACTGGGTTAAGTGATGCAAAATAAGACAGAAAGAGAGAGAAGCTGTGTGTAAATGAAGGAGAAGTTAACGGCCTCTAAAGTGCTCCATGAAAGGCTATGATAATTTCACTGGGAAAAGGGAAAAAAAAAAAAAAAAGCGGGCATCCTACTTAAATAAGATCTGCTTGTGATGGTGCTGAAATCCAATAGATCATATTCACATATTTCTGTTCTAAATCTTTGTTTTAGTCAGATTTCTTTCTCCAAAGGGGCCTTTATCTGACACAATTTTCTCAAGTTTTGTCTAAGCTGAATGTGCAATTTGGTGAGTAAAAGTTTTCGTATGAGAGAATTTCACTGGTTAAATGGAAGGATGGATGGATGGATGGATGAATGGATGGGAAGGAGGGAAGGAGGAAGGAAGGGAAAAGGAAGAAAGGAAGGAGGGAGAGAGAAGTGGAGGAGGAAAGGAGGAAGGGAGGGAAGGAGGGGGAGGGAGAGATGGGTTGAGGAAGGAACTTCTAGAAGCTTTTGAAAAATCAGTGAAGTCAGAAACTGGTATGGGTAATTTCAAAGTTATGAAGGATATCCATATCCATATCCATATCCATATCTATATCCATATCTATATCTATATATATCCTTCCATAGAGAAAGTTTAACACATTGCCTGCTACATAGTAAGTCCTCAGTGTTATCAATGAAGATCATTTGTACATAAAATATGCATACATTTTTATGTATCTCTACATATAAAATAGAGGGGTTGGTAATGATGAGCAGAGATCTAGCTCCATGTCCTGGACAACCCACCATTCTCAGGGCTCAAGAGTGTTTGTTTACTCAAGAGTGGCTCAGGGTATGAATACAATAATCCACACATCTCTCTTATTAGTGGGGGTATGCCTGCTTTCTATAACCTCTGGACTGGTATTCCTGAAAGGAAAAAACAAAACAAAACACAACCAAGTCTAGTCGACATTTAAAAAAGTGTTTTGTTTTGGGGGGGGGGGGGTTGTAAAAAGATGTAAGCTTGATGAAAAAAAAATTAGAAGTACAGAAAAAAGTCACTCAAATCCCACCACCAACGATAAATCTTTCTTTCTCTTTATTTTTTATTTTTATTTTTTTTACTAAGGAGAGATAGCACACATGAGAGAGAGCGAGTGAGAGTACAAGCAGGGGGAGCAGCAGGCAGAGGGAGAAGCAGGCTCCCCACTGAGCAGGAAGCCTGAAGCAGAACTCTATCCCAGGACTCTCGGATCATGACCTGAGCAGAAGGTAGCCGCTTAACGGACTGAGCCACCCAGGCATCTCCTGGGATAACTCTTAATGCATAATATATCCTCCTAGTATTTTTTTTCTTTGCATTTTTTACATATTTTAAAATATTTTATTTCACATTATTTTTTTAATCTAGACTTGTATCAAAGCTCTTTATAAATATTATTTTAAATGGCTGTATAATATTTCAATGTTCATGTAGAACACAATTTTTTTTAACATCTTAAAGAAATATGTGGTAACCTCTGTGCTAGCTTTGTAAATTTGGAAAACTAATATAATCTTCTGAGTCTTAGTTTTTTCATTTGTAAATGGATATAATAAAAATACCTACAACATTTTATTGCTGTGAACATTAAATTAAATAATTCATATTAAGAGTTTAGCACACTGCCTGATAATACTAACTACTCAATAAAAGTCACCAATGATGATGATTTGGGGGTAAGAGTCCCTATTCACATTTCAAAGAATTGCCTTAAGAGAGATTCCTAGATATGAAATTAAGAACAAAAGATTTGAGTGCACATGTGATCTTAATATATACCATAAAATTCTTCCATGTAAATAGTAACCGTTTATGCCCAACCAGCAATATTTAAGTAGCCATTTTACCAAGGTCTTACCTATAATGAGAATTATTTTTTTAAAAAAAACTTTGCTTACATGGGTTAAAATATTATATCATTACAATTTGGGGTTCCTTGTTAAAAATGCAGATTCTGCATTTCTAATAAACTCCCAGGTGACGTCAATGCTGGTTCACTTTTCAATCTACTCACATACTGGGGGTATCTTATACTTGATCCAAGCTATTAGAGCCCAAGAAAAGCATCTCCCTTCATTACTTTCCATTTTTAAAGGGAAAAAGCTGCAGATGGGATGCTGCCAAGAGAAGCCAGCTAGCTGCCAAGAGACCTCCCAGAGTATAAATGTCCATGGTCCATGGTCTGGAAATGGTAAGGTCTGCAATTTTCCATTATTGTGACTGAGGTCAGGATTTTGATCACAGTTATCAGTTAGTTTTGTTTTTATGTCTACTGATCCCCTAGGATCTAACAGTTTATGTGCCTTGATTAATTAGCTATCATCACAGATCTCTGGGCTTACTACTCATTAAGATAACTTACTAAGCCTAGGTGATTAAATGTTATCATGTGCCTTCTGTGTTTCTGGGAACTCCATTCACGGTAGCATCTTTTACTGTTCATGCAGCCTACAAACGAAGCTACAAGTGAGCCTCTCTAAAATACTGAAGGTGTCTCACCAGTGAATTCCACACTGCTTCAGTGAAAATAGTGTCCTCCATGGCCTCCCAGAAACCAGAATAGGGTGGTGGAGTCTCTGTTCTCACACATGAATCCATTCTAATACTCCCACCTTGCTGGGCTTCTGACTCTACCTGCAACACCTTGCCAGTGCAGTCCATGGCCCCACCTCCTCAGCATATCCCAGCATCTGAGAGCCACACAGAGTCATAGTAGGAACAGTTCCAGGTGTCCTTGCCAGTACCCTGAACCTGAAGAGCACCATGAGCTCTCACATGTCAATACATTTTCCTCTTTCTAGCTACAGACTTTATCCCCATTCCCCACCACCCCCATCCAACATGATACCTGCTCCACAAATGATATTCAAGTTCATGAACATTAGGATGGGCAGGTCTTTGGTGTTTCAACCATTTCCTCATAGAATAGAGAAAGTACTTTCCAGCCGGAGCTGTGTCAAAATCCAACATTCTTTCTTGGTCTAGAGATTATAAGGGAAGATAAGGGCAGATCATCAGCAGTGTAATGGCATCTTGTAAGACATCTGCTTCAGATGAGTCCTTTGCAGGGTCTCCAGGCAAGGAGAAGTTGGTATCTTCTTATGAGAGGAGGAAAGGCTATTTCTTCCAGGCTGAAAGATTCAGGGGAACCTGGAGAGTTAAAATTTTCAGGTTTATCTACCCAAATATTCTGAAATCAGGGTTCAAGGTCCCTCTCTTCCACTATAAGGTCCTGACTTTCTCATGTAAGATCTGTCAAGGCGAGGTGCCTGGGTGGCTCTGTCAGTTAAGCATCTGCCATTGGCTCAGGTCATGATCCCAGCATCCTGGGATGGAGCCGTGTATCGAGTGCCACATCGAGACCTGCATCAGGCTCCCTGCTCTGCAGGAAGCCTGTTTCTCCCTCTCCCTCTGCCTGCCGCTCCCCGTTTTTGCACTCTCTCTCTCTCTCCCAAATAAATAACTATTTTTAAAAAGAGAGAGAGAGATCTGTCAAGGTTGTACATTCAGTATTCTTTGCAGTTCAGTTACCCTTACAAGTAGATCCTGGACCTAATTTTCAGTGGCTAAAAGAGATAAGGTTCTCTTTAATTATTGCTATAGAGGACTTCTGACTTTCATATCATACCTCATATTTTCTCTTTTCATAGCTTTTTAAGGTGCTAACAAATGCCAACCAACTACACAATTCTTGTGGTTACCAAAACTCTATAACATCCACTTGCTACAGCCTTGTATAGGCCTGCACCTCATCTCAATCCGCTATAGGCGAGTACTGAATAATTATGAGGCTATGATCACCACTCACTTACAACTGACAATGGGGTTTTTGCTACCATCTGACTAGTGAGGGATCCAGCTCAAAAATCCCATCCTAAGGATCTGCGCTCTGGGAACTCTCCCAGAACCAACTCTCTCAGCCTGAGGTCCTCTGAAAGTCCTGCCTGAGATAGGTAGTTTATTAAGAATCTGATTCCAGGGTCAGGTATGTTAGGATGAGGGGGCAGGGAAGGAAGGAAAGTCCACACAAAAATGTGTTATTGTATTGACCTACTACTTTAGGCTACTGATTTTCAATTCCATGGGACCATCTGAGAATTCTTATAAAATGTGTGTCCAGTCTATCATCCTAGGTAGTGAAATAGGGAAGCATGTGTTCATCAGTTCCCATCTCTTGCTGGTCAAGGGATGCCCTATAGGTATAAACTCCCTCACACTTACAGGTTGTGTAAGCGTAAGTACTGAGCAGGTTCCTATGAACATCCCGGAAGCCCCGAGCAGTTAGTTTCCCTTGCTGGTATAAAACCCAACGGAAAATGGACAATTCCATTATCTTCTTTAGGTAAATTATCTTCTTTAGGTAAATAGCATCTTCTGTCTCCATACATTTTCTGGCAGTCAGGATGGGAAAAGTCAATAGAAAGTTAAAAGTTCTAGGTTTTATTTTGAATTGTACCCACATTAGGTAAAATCTGTCTGCAAAGCTTATGATCAATTTTTTTTTTCTGTTCTAAGTTTTGTCCTGATAGGAGTATTCCTTTTATCTTTTAAAAGGCTCAGCTCTGCCATGATTTATACAACCCTAGCTTTGGTTGTATGAGATATTCTTTGAAAATTTCCAACTGAAAAGGCCTTTAGCCAAGGTTAGAAAATTCTCTTTAAAAAAGAGAAGCTTCTCTGCTTCCTCTAGATATTTATTCCACTAAAAGTGCTCATTCCAAATTAGGTAGCATCCTTCTCCCCTCTTTCATTCTCTCCTGTCTCAACCTTTTACTTCTCACTAAGTAAGTTCTAACACTCTGGACCATGTGTCCTTTTAGCATCTCAGGCTAAAAGAAGACAGTTGAGCAAAGAGAACATTTAAGTAATCATTACTCACATCTAAATATCTATTATTAAAATGTGTACATGGGAACGATCACATTTAACTGCAAAATTTTATAAGAACAAATGTGGGGACTATCAGGATATTCATTAGGAGAAGGAGAAAAATAAAACTGGCCTGGGAGACAGATTTGTGAAGTGTGGATGTGAGGGGCCAACACATGAGCCTGACGCCTCTGAGAGTTAACACATGGTCCCTCCATCAAAGGTCTGTATACGCAACTCAGCTGCTGGACTGACAGAAGATTTGGGGTTGTTAACACACACTTCATTAAAATACCAGCTAAGATCCAAATTTGAAATCCCACAGTTTGTGTTAGTTGATAAAACTCAATTGCTTCTAATTACTGTTAGTGCAGCTTTAAAATAATATTTTGTTGTAATAAAGGATTCAATATGATGAGTGGGAGTTGGCCCACTGAACTGGAAACACCAGGCCAGAGGGAATGTGTGCACACACTGGTTTCACCACTCTGCCTGACTTGTTTTTCTGAACATTTTCTAAGCATCTAACAGAGAAAAAATGACCAGTCTTCAGATGGGTTTCAAAAGGGCAAGGACAATTCAAACATTAACTGTTCTTTGCATCTCTGATAGTCACTGCAGCTTCAGAGGTGAAAGACAGAGTTGAAATGAGACAGGCTGAGTTGTAGTTTTCCAAGGCTTTTATGGAGCATGCACAAAAATCAGCCAGTATCTTCGTGCATATTTCTATTTTCTCTCTCAACTTCCTCCTTAAAAGGTTGTCAAGATTGGCACACCGGATAAGATGAAACATCTTCAAATATTGAAAATTGTTGCCATGAGCATTAGAGAAAGAAAGGGAAATCTTCTCTCTCACCAATCTCTTCCACTCACTGTAATCCAGGATCACTGGTCTTCTGAAGATTTCTCAGGGAGCTGAGCAACTTCCCACCTCCTGGCCCTCATACTTTCTCTTGCTCCCAATGCTTACTGCCTTCCTTCCACCCTTCTTAAGCTCTCTAAGTCCTAATCAACTTCTGTGTCTGATTCTAAACTCTAGTACTGTCTTCCTCGACTGTCCACATTTAAGCCAGGCCTCCACTGTCTTTACACCTTGCATGTCTTCTTCAAGGCATTTTTCTCAAAACTGTGATTATTTACATAATATTTGCTTAATCTATTTCCCTGTTAAGCTTCAAAGCATGGGCATTTCTTTTTTCCTGTCTTTTCAACAGCCATACCGAAGTACACAGGGCATAGTAATTGACTGCTTAAGTAATGAGAGCAAAGACCAGAAAATTGAAGTGATTTTTACAAGTATTTGAGGAAAAAAAGAATAAGGTCCTAATATGGAGATACTGGCTAGAAGCAAGGTAAAATGTTTGGTGAAACACCCCTCCTTCAGCAAGGAAGAAAGGAGAATCTTCTCATCCTGTTGGCAGAGACCTCATAGGAATCTATAAAACCCTCTCGGAAAAACCCAGTTTTATAAACTGACCAACCATTCTCCATTAGGAAAGACAGTCCTAGTTTTCAGTTCTGTCACACATGAACAGGTGTCTCAAATTGGTCCATACCTGGAACGTCTCTACTTCTTTCCAGGAACTTCTCTATTTGATCAGGCATGGTAATAAATTCCATCTTAGCCCTGAGTTCTCACATCATAGTTTAGGGATAGGTCTCGGGCATAGATCTTCTCCTTCAACTTTCTACCAATTGAGAATAAAATTATGATAGTAATATTCATAACAATAATAAAATGTAATGGTGAGGTAGTATCTTTTGGCTGACCAGTATCCATTCCAACTTCTCTGGTAGTAACTTCCTGATATCTTGGGTGGAAATGACAGTTCCCCCAAAATTCCCAGTGATTCTCTAACTTCTCCTGGCTAGGTGACTCACTTGGCCACTCCCTGTAACTTAAATCTTAAAAAGAAAAAATGTTCATCATCACTAGCCATCAGGGAGATTCAAATTAAAACCACATTGAGATACCACCTCACACCAGTTAGAATGGCCAAAATCAGCAAGACAGGAAACAACGTGTGTTGGAGAGGATGTGGAGAAAGGGGAACCCTCTTACACTGTTGGTGAGAATGCAAGTTGGTGCAGCCACTTTGGAGAACAGTGTGG
>PISX010021884.1:0-32729 GCA_004024625.1 Mellivora capensis
TGTCCCTAACAGTTCCAATTCCCACAATTTCACCCTATGATCTTTTCTCTTTTTGAGTGCTTTTTATCGGTCTTCAAGTTAATGCTGGTCCCCAGTCTTAGGGGACTCTCGTATTGGGGTATTACTTCCCAATGCGTCTCCTCTGGTGGCTCCCTCCCCCTTTTGTTTATCTTCCGATACCAGTCCGGTGTTCCCACTCTGCTTTACCTGCCCACTGGCGTCTTCTGCCCCCGTAGAGATCCTGACGTCCCACTGGTGTCTTCTGTCCCCGTAGAGATCCTGACGAGTATAATTTTGATCTCAGGCTGATTTCATGAGTGATCGGAGTTCCTTGGTAGGTAATCAGCTCACTTTAGGGGACAGGTTGAACCAGCGCCTCCTCCTAGTTCCCCGCCATCTTGTCTCTCACCCGCTTAATTTTGTGAGTATTTTGGTCTCTTAGAAGAAACTACCTCCCAGAATTTTAAAGAAAGAAAAACATATATAAGGGTAAACACAGTGAAAAGGTGGAATATGATTATAAAGATGATTTTTTTTTAATTCCTAAAAAAGGAGTTGATAAGATAAGCTGGGTAGGAGAATAAAGAGAAAGAAAGTGGAGAGAATTTGCTCAGCCTGGAGACTAGAACAAAGCCCTGTGCTAGATTTAGGGTATATTTTGATCTATTAGAAGAAGTTGTATCCCAATATTTTTTATAAGGAAAAACCCTATGTTTATACAAAAAATAAAGCTAGATACAATGAAGAATAAAATATGAGTATAATAATGGAGGTTCAAAGAATGTATATTTTTTATGAAAGGTATTGTTAAGATAAATTAGTTAAAATGTTAAAAGAGGAAAGGGTAAAAGTTTAAAAATTAGCAGAAAAAAATAAAATTAAAAAATATTCATTAACTTTGCAAGACTAAAGAACCATGGGGAGAAAGCCATTAATTCCATGCTTTGATTTCTCCTCCTCTGGAATTCCACTGCTCTCCTTTGTAAGTGAACCTGGTCTTTGCTGGATTTCTTGCTGATCCTCTTCTGAAGGGGCCTGTTCTAGTGATTCTCAAGTCTATTTGCCTGAGCCAGATTTCCACCACCCTCACCAGGGGCCAGGATAAGTAATCCGATCAGGTTCACTTTTGGTAGCTTTTGTTTCCTGAAAAATTTCTATAGAGTTCCGGAGGACGGGAATGAAAATGGTGGCCTCCCAATCTCTGCCCTGGAGGAGCCGAGAGCTCAGGGCCCCACTCCTCAGTGTGCCCTCGGAGAAAAGCGCTCAATCACTCCCATCTCCCTGGCCTCCCAGCTGCACTCTGAGCTCACCCAGCCTGTGACCAAGCGTCTCTGTCTCTGGCACACAGCCCTTCCTGGAGTCTCCACACCACATAGATCCCTGTGCTCTTCCAGGGGGATCTCCATGGATCTTGTGTGGTTCCTGCTCAAAGAACAGTGGTCTGTGCCTTGGATCACAATTTAAGGTAACCCTAAGTTGAGAGCTCACTCCTCACCTCCGTGTAGGTGTAGCTGTAGCTGTACTTCCCCGCTCTAATACCTATGAGCTCTGTGACACTCAGACACCCCTGATCCTTCTGTGACCCCACAGGACCTGAGGCCATGCTGTCCCTGCATGGGCTTCACCCTGGCTTAGCCTCTGGATCGATGTTCCTCAATGGGGCAGACTTTTAAAAGTTCTGATTTTTTGCTCCATTGCTCCACCACTTGCTGGGAGCTGGCCCCTCCCCACGCAGTCTATCTTCCCCTCGCTTTGGATTCACTTCTCTGCCGGTCCTACCTTTTAGAACACAGTTGATTTTCTGTTTCTAGAATTGTGGCTCTTATTTTCTTTGATTTCCTGTTGGATTTGCAGGTGTTTGGAATGATTTGATAAGCTATCTAGCTGATCTCCTGCTACCTGATGTTGTCTCAGCCTGCTACTTCTCCCACAATACCTCTTTAACTTAGAAACACAACCAGCTCCCTCAGTTTTTCCTCTGCAATTTATAGTCACTACACAATAATTGAAAATCAACAGCTTCATATAGACCCGTAATCCTGATGTAGGTATTACACAGTAGATAAGAAGGAGATGCACATCTGTGATAATTTGAATACATGTAAATTACCAACTGAAATAACTTTTTTTCATTTTAATATATTATTCCAAGAATGCATGGATTTGGCATCAACAAACCATGGGATAAAATGATGGTCCCATAACCTATGCCTCTTGGCACCCAAGGCAAATACTTCAAATTCTTTTACAATTTTTCCCAGTACTTCTTCAATATTTTAAACACTATGCTCATCTTCTGATGCTTTAAATCCAAAATACCAGGCCATGATTTGTAACTCAGGCCAGTAAGGATGAAGAGTCATCCCCTTCCTACATCATCAAACTGTTCCCCTCCCCTCCCCATTCTGTCAACACAGTTACATATCACATTATGTGTGATGATAAACATCTAGAGCTTTGTTCCATCTCCTAGAATTTATTTTTCATGCATAAAACATATAACAGTATTGTAAAACATGATGTTATTTTGTATGCATGACTGTGTAGATTTCTTCTCATATTACCATAATTTCTCTCAAGGAGAATTTAAGATATTGGTCTACCTCATTTTGAGGATTATCAATAAATTGTTTTCAAGACAATATTGAATATTATCATGAAAATGCCCTTTAATAGATTATTAATTTCATTTTTCCATGTTCTTTACACCATCTTTGAATATTGTAGTTCATATATTGGTTTGGGAAAAAAAAGTTTTTTTTTAATAATATATACTTAAAAATAACTTTTTTTGTAAAAAATAAATCACTGTCATATGCATTTACAGAACTGTCCATAAGTATATGATGGATCATCTTATATTATTGATCTCATCCTTTTATCTCTCCTAAGTATCAAATTTTGTGTTTCACTGTTGGTTTCTGGTCAGTTTTCATCAGTTTATCTTTTGAGACTATCATTAAATTTATTTTGTTAATTACTAAACTTTATTTTCCAGAATTTTTTTATTGTTTATTTGGCACTTTATTTTATATAACACATGTCATTTTTACTTTGGATTTAACAAATTCTCATATTTCTCTGAAGACCTAAGATGTTTTTATAAAGATTTCTTGCATTGATCTCAATCATTTTTAATTCAGCATATGTATAAATGTGTATGCACATGTGTCTTTCTCTCTTATAAACACTTCCTCGACATTCTGATGGCTTTGGTCCTAGAAAAGTATGTGAGACTGAAGCACTACAATCCTTTGTGGGCATAACATGTTGTGTTTTACCCACTGATGGTATTCCTTCTGAAGAAGATACCCTCCACTCATTCTTACTTAGAATAATCTCAGAGCACTGGGTGTGGTGCAAAAACAATGAATACTGTTACACTGAAAAGAAATTTTAAAAAGTGCTATTTCTCCTCTTTTTAAGTGTCTTTTCCTTAAAATTTCATCACCCTAAAGGTTTTTAACATTTTCACCTCTGATTCTACCCTCGACTCTGTTTTCCACTATATTTAAATTTATGCAGATTAACCACTTTTTCACGTTAGTTGAGTTTTTTGACAGGAGTAGATACATGTAGGAGCTAAAGTCACACTTATCAAAAAATGGAAATAGTTTCAAATGCACAAACGCAAGAGGTAAAACAGAACAAGAAAAGGTGGCACAAAGCAATTCATAATATATAATTATTGAAAAACAGAAGAATACAGATTTTTTCATAGAGCTTAAGCAGAGTCAAGAAGGTAAAATAAAATATTAGAGAAAGTTATCAGGAAAAGAATTTCTTTAAGGCATTTGAATATTAAGTGAGGAGGAAGAAATCTGGTTCATATAAATTATACTTGGCAATAACAATTTACTTTAGATTTCTAGGGGAAAAAGAAGCAGAGAGTAAGTCTTGGCATCAAAACAAATGAATAAACAAAAATAATATATATATGCAGCGTGACCTGATAGATTACTATAGTTCCAGAAACAATAAGGCTTAATTATAAAAGAAAAAAAAATCATTTCCTAAGTGTCATAAAATATATTCAAGTATGGGTCTATAATTTGTGCATTTACATTGACTTACAATGCATACTTAACAAGTACAAAGTCTGATGTTGGTAACGACTAAATTTACACAGGAAAATTAAATATATGTATCTTGATAGAGTCACAGACTGAAGTTTGTGTCTCATCAAGATTTTAACTACGAGGTAATTTTTTTTCAAAGTATGTGTTAATTTTTTTTTTAAAGCTGTTATGTGTCCTGAATAAATCATGGTGGAACTAAAATAATGAAGTAATAGATTATTTTTCTGTACTTAATATTTTTCTCTCCTTAGAGAAGAGTAAATTAATGTCCCATGGAAAATATGAACCAAAGATCAACTCATATCTTCTTACTGGGGGTTATTCCCACCATCAAGAATTGGTCTGTTTTTCTTCATTCCCAGTTTTTTTTTTTTTTTCATTTTCCTAATGTCTCTGTTTGGTAACCTGTCCATGATCATCCTCATCCTCCTGGACACCCATATCCACACACCCATGTATTTTCTACTTAGCTCACCATCATGGACCTGAACTATGTCTCCAACATTGTCCTCAAGATGGCTTCTAATTATCTCTCTGGAAACAAGTCTACTTCTTTCATTGGGTGTGGAATTCAGAGTTTCTTTTTCATTACTTTAGCTGGTGCCCAAGGATTATTATTGGCCTCTATGGCCTATGATCATTATGTAGTAATTTCCTTTCCTCTCCATTATCCCATTCATCTGAGCAAGAGTGTGTGGGGTGATAATAGGATCTCGGATCACGGGTTCAATCAACTCCTGTGCCCACACTGAATATGCCCTTGATATACCTTACTATTGAAACTGAACCATCAACAATTTCTTTTGTGACGTTCCAGCCATGTTGACTCTGGACTACATGGACACCTGGGTCTATGAGTACACACTGTTTGTGAACATCACTCTATTCCTTGTGTTTCCTTTCATTGGCATTGCATGTTCCTATGGCCAGGTCTTCCTTGCCATCTGCCTCATGCATCCAAAAGAAGGAAGAAGGCCTATTTGACCTGCAGCACCCATTCACTGTGGTGACTTTATACTATGCATCCTTTGTTTACACTTATGTCCAAGATCCTTCAGATCTCCCACAGAGGACAAGGTCCTGGCAGTCTTCTACACCATCCTGACCCCAGTGCTCAACCCAATCATATATAGCCTGAGAAACAAGGAGGTGATATGGGCCCTGAGAAGAGTGGTTCTGAGGTTCTGCTCTGCAAAAATGTAACAAAGTTCTCACTAGTCTTGCTGCTTTGTTCATTAATTTCACCTTGTACACTCTTTAAGAACAATACCATTCCAGGATTTAGGACAAAGATACAGTAATCTAGAAAAATAAATTATATATATTCCCAATCACTATTTTTGTGGCAATTTTCTTGTTTATTTCTTTTTTTGTTATGAATAATTTATTAAATGTAAGTTGAATTCTAAAGGCCACAGACATTCTCAATAATATGAGTACCCAAGCATTAAAGAAAATAAGACCACAATATCCCAATATGGAAAGAGTCCAGATGTCCATCAAGAGATAAATGAATAAAGAAGATATGGTATATATACCTTTATGTAAATCTATACATATATATAGATAGATATGCGTGTGTGTGTGTATTGTAGCTCTATGTATGTGTATATTTCTATAGATATATAGATATAATCTATGGATATATAGGTTATATCTATACATATATAGGTATATTATACAAATTAGACATCAGATATACAGATATATATTATAATATTACTCAGGCATAAAAACAGAATGAATTCTTGCCATTTTCAATGACATGAATGAAGCTAGAGAGTATTATGCCAAGAGAAGTAAGTCAGAGAAAGACAATTTACATAAGTTTTCACTCATATGTGAATTCAAAAAATAAAGGTGCAAAGGAGGAAAAAGAGAGAAAGGCAAAACAATAAAGAGATCCTTAACTCTAAAGAATGAGAAGTTGGTCACAGAGGGGAGGGTGGTGGGGGATGTGTTAAATAGGGGATGGGGATTAATGAGGACACCTGTGATGAGCAACATGTGTTGTATGGAAGTGTTGAATCACCATATAATATACCAGCAACTAATATTATTCTGCATATTATCAAATTGGAATTTAAATAAAATCTTAAAAACACATTAAGTGGTGACAAATAATAAAACTTTAGCTACAATGGACAATTTGTGTAGCAAGCATAGAATTCTTTTAAAATAACTCCAATAACACTGAAGTATGTAATGGAATTCACTTTCCATTCAATTGTTGCAAATGGTTCTCAGTGCTTATGCTTGGAAACAGAAGTTTAAAAGAAAATTCTGTATCGATGACCAATCCTACTATTAATCAATTAATAAAACAATATAAATTAATTATCTTTGGAAAATGAACATATATATCCATAAAATATCACACACATATATGTAAACATATAACCTAAAATATAAAACACTGAATCATATTGAAACAAATAAATTTAGCACATTTGAAAGTGGAGAATTCCTGGATGGAAGCTGATTATTATCTTAGCTAGGGTTTGTGAGATTTCATTTTCAACCACAGTAGACATACAAGTGGTGGTTCTGTTATATTTTGATTACTTTCAGAAAGGGGTTTTTCTCTGTTCTCCATGCCACCAGTGGTTCCTATCCTAAAAATAACCCTCCTTATTTGTCTGTAAAACATCAACTTTGCTGCTTAAAGCTTGTCAGATTTAGTAGAATTATAAATAGAAAATGCCTAGTAGCCATCAGAGTTCTAAGGAGCATTGTTCTTAATATACTATTGGTAACCTTTTGATACTCATCCATGAGGCTGTTTCATTGCAATCTGTAGACAGTCACTTAAAAGAAATTTAGTACAACAGCATTATCAACTTTTTTTTAAAATAAATCTACTGATGATTGGGTTCCCTGAGTGGCTCAGTGGGTTAAGTATCCAACTCTTGATTGCATCTCAGGTCATGTGAGATCTAGCTCCAGGGTTGGGCTCCAAATGTACTGTGGAGTCTGCTTAAGATACTCACTCCCTCTCCCTCTGCCCCTCCTCCGAACCCCTAAAAGTAAAAAATAAAATAAAAATTTTAGAATGTACAGATGCTTATATATTCCCATATATAATTTAAAAATATATATCATTTAAAAGAGATGCCAGCTTCTTTGCATATAACCCTATGTTGTTGTCAGTGCTAAGAACACATATATTTCCGTTTAAGTAATTCAGAATGAGGTTCCCTAGACTGATCTCCTGTTTTATTGGTACATCCCTTCCTTTACTTAAACCTAGCCCAAAAAAACAGTGTTCCATTTTCATAAATGTAAGTCAAATATATTCAATAAATATATAATAATAAAATTCTATTTCAAAAAATAAAGAACAACAAGGTAATATAAATTACTCTATTTGGCTTTCAATTGAGAATTACTTGATTTAGAATTCTATTACTGGTGAATTTTTAAATTTAAATTTTATTTTTTCAGTGTTCCAAGATTCATTTTTTATGCACTACACCCAGTGCTCCATGCAATATGTGCCCTCCCTGTATCAACATGGATTGGATTAGGGAATTTTTAAAGGGAACTTATGAAACCTGAAATACCCTTCACTCTTCCCATGCTGGGAACATTTTCAGGTTTAGATCCTGGAGACTGAGAGGATTTCATGATGAGCACCAATGGAGAGGCCTGGGGTTAAAAGGCAGTAACTGAAGCACTTGTCCTTCCCCAGAAATGCTTTCTGTGCTCAGAGAAGTAAAGGGAGGGGATTTTTCATTCACCCAGTGGGTCCCACTTGAATTTTATACCTTCAGGTAACAGGTATGTCAAGGGGTCCCCTGAGGTGCGCTGTTATCACAGAAACACACCACAAAGCTGTAATGTCTTGAGCATAAACATGTGAAAAGGGGATGAAATTAAGTGTAGCATTTCCTTAAATGTGTTTAAATATCTCCTATGTCTAGATGCCTCCTGCTTCCCTTTCTTTTTCCCTTTTCCCCATATCTCTGTTCCTAATTGACTGGAGCATCTGACACAGATTGTGTGTGTTGGTTTTATATGTTTCTGTGATCATGGCTCCTAACTGAAAAACTGCTTTAACAAACACTCTTCTATTTCTTTCTCTGATAGCAACACCAAAATATGTTTATATCAAATAAACAGGCTAACTTGATTTAAAAAAAAAGCCTGATTCATTTCCTGGTGTATGTTAGTCAACAACAAACCAAAAAGTTCATTTTGGAAATTATTATTGCTGATCATGTTTAATTATTGATTTTCTGCTGGAAACAACATACTGATATTTTGTACTATCCAGCTATTATTTGCAGACTTGAATTTATACATAAGACACCCCCCTGAAATTAAAATCTATTCAAAACTGACAAAATATTGCT
Organism: Mellivora capensis; assembly: GCA_004024625.1. NCBI lineage: Eukaryota > Metazoa > Chordata > Mammalia > Carnivora > Mustelidae > Mellivora > Mellivora capensis. The sequence goes on from PISX010021884.1 coordinate 8,435, forward strand.
TTCAACTACCAGCAACTTTTAATTGTAAATCAAACTAAATGGCTTTGATCATTCATCAAAATATGATCTGTAACCTGGGAACAAAAATTTGTGAAAGTCTATCAGGAACCAGGAAGAGTGGGAGTTCATGAGGGCAGAAGTTCAGTAGCTGTTCCTTCCCACTCAATATCCAGCAGGTAGAACAGGTCAGTAAATAACTGTTTCTCTCCAATGAGAAATAATTTCTATGTATCATATGTATGTATTTGATGTATTTATTTTTCTTTATTTTGAACTGGTACTCAAGGATGTGCAAGTAACAAAGTCAAGAACAAGAAAAGGGTGCCACAAGGGAGGTGGCAGAGTCAAAGGAGAAGCAGGACAGAGAGGATTGCACAGAGAAAAGAGCAATTGGAAGGTGACACCTAAGTTGGGGAAGCACTGAGAGGGGTGGAGACCGGCAGGACGCTGACAAAACTCCTGGAATTCCTTCTTAGGGAACAAATAGAGAGATCTGCTTAGAAAGGGTGCTACAAACATCTTCCCCCAATATCCAAGCCCCGCATCCCTGCTCCCAATAGCACAGCAGGCCCCAGCTCAGCAAGAGCCCTGGGTATGGAGGAGAGCAGCAAGCGACACAGGAAATTGGGCTCTGGGGCAGTTGGGGAGCTTCCTGAGAACCCACAATTCGGGGACTCTGAGTCTGTCCAGCAGGGACCAGGAATAGTTGCTCTCCAGGCTGTGCCACTGAGCAGCATTGCCCAGGTCCTACACAGCTAGGCCTGTGGCCAAGAGGAGCTTGGTTGGTGTGAAGAGGACAACGAGGCTGACAATGTGAGTGTGGACTGTATTGACTGTCCACATCTGATGCCAGGGATTGCCAGGCATGGCTGTACAAGGAGTTTGCACATAGTCCTAGCGGGCCCCCAGGGCAAGGGGATGGAGGGAATGGGTTCATCACCCATTCCTTCCATCTCCTTCCTCCTGGTACACCAGGCTCCCTGTACCTTTGCTGCTCAACCTGTTGCACCCTCTGGTAGGGTGCCACCCTGCTGAGAGGATCCCAGTCACCCCAGGAACAGGTGAGTTCTCAGGTGTGGACTCCCAGGCGGGCTGAATGAACTTCAGTACATCAGACTGGCTGGCAGAGGACATTTGGCTTTTGTTTCATATCAGGGCATGTATCTCCCCTGTGCCCACTTCTCCCCATGGGGGCAACTGCCATGTGTGGCAGGACAGGGGTCCTCCAGACACCAAGGAGAAATTAATCTCCCCACCCCCAGTTCCTACCTGGTACAGCTGACCAAGTTATTACCAGTGCCCAAACCTGAGCAGAGGAAGTGCTCAAAGGTTAGGGGGATCTCCCCAGTATCTGAGGGGGGTTAACCAGCTCATTCCTCACACTAGGAACTGCACCAGGGATGTATTAGCTAAATTTTCTCTTCCTGTCCTCTGGGGAGATGGGAAGGGCAGGAAGCCAGAGGACCTGAGTACACCTGGGCCAACACCACAGTTACCTGCCTTATTGGTGTGAGCATTTAATAGAAGTGGGAGAACTCTCTTGGTGTCATCCTCTGCATTTTACAGTCTCTAGTCATTGATTAAAGTTCATGTAATGTGCTTTCCCTTAATTATACCTTTATTCACATGAAGACATTAAAACTCTGTATATAACTTCAAGTGAAAACGGAATAAAAGGAAGGTCTGGTGATCATTACTGCTGAGACTACTGCCTGTCATAACCAGATGCAGTCATGAGTGAGTGCAGGAGACAGAGCCACTTCCATGGACTCACACTTCAGGGTTTTTTAGTCTCTACTAGTTTTGTCACTCTCTTCTGGTTGTAGCTGTTGTAGAAAGGGCCGGAAGAAAGCTCCAGTTTCAGTCCTTAGCTGAAATAAATGGTGTAGGGCATCCGCTAGTGTTTTCTGCTTCCTCCTTTTATCTTAAAGTAGGGTAAAGTGGCAAAAAAGGAGTGGTGGTTGGAGTTTGTTCATGGGTCTTGGTAATACAGACTATGAATGCTGTTGGCCCTTTAGATGCTAAAAATGCCAACTTCCCTTGCTCCTCCTGGTACCCTAGAATCAGGAGAAAGTGTTGAAGGAGTAAAGATCTCTGGAGAATCCAAATGGATTGGATTCTGCTGCACTAGGTGGAGTGTAAGGGTTAAGTAGGAACGATGAGCTTAAAACTGCTATTAAATGTATTTGCCTTATCTTCTTTCTCCATTCATGTGTTTCTGGATATCTGAGTACTTTATATACTTTGACAATTGTGTGGACATTTCTCCTAAAAACATTAATCCTTATGTTTCTATCCTTTGGATAAATACATAGTAGAGCTGCTGTTGGGTCATAGGATATTTCTACTTTCCTTTAAGTTTTATTTTATTTATATGAGAAAGACCCAATGAGTGGGAACAGGGAAGAGGGAACACACTCATGGCTGAGCAGGGAGCTCATGATAGTGCTTGATCTGGGGTCATGACCTGAGCCAAAGACAGGTGTTAACTGACTGAACCACCTAGGAGCCTGAGTACATACATTTTTGACTTTATGAGCAACCTTCATACTGTTTCCAGACTTGCTGTAACACCTGGCATTCCCACCTTCTTTCAGGATCCCCTTTCTTTTCATCCTCACCATCATATATTCCCTCCTGTCTTGTTAATTTTAGCCAATCTGACGAGTGTGAAGTACTATCTAATCATGGTTTTGATTTGTATTTCCCTGATGCTGAGGGATGTTGAACATTTTCTCATGTGTTTGTTGGCCATTTGTTTATACAAAATGGAATATTACTACACCCTCAAAAAGGATATCATGCCATTAGCAACCATGTGTATGGAAATAGATGTGTTATGGTAGGTAAAATAAGTCACTCAGGGAAAGATAAATACCATATGATTTTAGTCATATGTAGAATTTAAGAAACCAAAGGTGAGCATAAGGTAAGGGAAGGAAAGTTAAGAAGAAAAAAAAAAAAGGAAATCAGAGAGGGAGGAAAACCCTAAGAGAATCTTAACTCTAGGGAACAAACTGAGGGTTGTTGGGGGGATGTCATTGGGGGATAACTGAGTTATAGGCATTAAGGAGGGATGTAATGAGCAATGGGTGTTATGTGCAAATTTTGAATCACTGAACTCTAACTCTGAAACTAATAATGCTGGATATGTTAATTAAAATTAATTACAATTAATACAGTTGTTTTAAAAACTCTGCTACTGAGTTTTCTTTCAAATTTGAGGTACATTTGGGAACTTGTAATGCCGGTAGTTCTTGAGTTGGAAATGATAGCATGTTGCTAGAATATATTGCTCCACCTTGACAGCTCTCAATCTGTTTTCCAAAGAAGGATACTGGTGTGAAGGCGATCTCATGAAGATACAATGAAGGAAAGTTGAAGAACTGCCTTAATTTTCACTTTAGGGAGAAATAAGTGTATTTTTAAGTTCATGGGATGAATCTGAGGTGATCCCTACCACGTATGTATTTCATTGACATAGTTGTGCGAATTGCAGCTTAAATTACACTTAAATTCATCTTTACTTTTGCTAAGAAAATTGTCTTGTAAAACAAATGATCCACTGTGTATGTTCATATCTTCCTAGGCAAACCACTAAAAACTTGAGGTATCGCTGCTTTTAGGAGATAAAGCATGCAAAGCAAACCAACATAATGAGGTGACAAAGAACTAGTAAGTAGGATTGGAGACTACAACAATATTCACTAAAATGCCAGCCAAGTGAAGCAGACAGTGGTTGGGGTGTTGTGGACTGTCAGAAGAGAAAACAAAAAGTGTTGGGTCTTGGGCTAGGTCTTGAGGTGTGGATATTGCACAGATTAGCTGGGAAAAAGAAGAGAGGGAGCTTTCATGGCTCTCAAGGAATGATTATGATTTGTTTAGAGCAAAAGAGGATTATTTACACTGTCTAGATTGAGACATGCAGTCATACATGCTATCCCACCAGGCCCTCACCTTCCAAATTGGAAAGCGTCTGCTCTTAAATCAATGCAGTTGATGAACACTCCTCTGTGGAATGTTACCTGAGTTTCAGGACCAGAGTCCTTTCCTTTGACTTCCACTTTTCTTGATTCACCTACAAGTGCATGTGCAAAAGCGATTACTTCAGGTGGCAGAGACTACATTTTGCCAATTGTGAAATGCCGTATGAGAAATCCGCCCCCGCTAAAAGACCACCAGAGACGTGAGTCAAAGACAATCAGCAAGAGCCGTTTATTACAGGTTCGAACTTGGACCTCTGCGTACTTGTTGCCCGTATCGCCGAGAGGTCCGGGTCTGGGTAGGTGCAGGGTTTCTATAGGCAGGTATAAACAAGTTCTGGGTGGGGCGGAGCTGATTGGTTGACATTTTGAACATTTGAAAAAGGCATACTTGGAGTTAGCTGATTGGTTTAGGGGGCCCGCACACGCGAAAAAGCAAGCGTTCGTACAGAAGCGAAACTAACTGGTTAGCTTTCAGTTTCCCGATTCCTCAGATAAAATACATTCCCAGTCAAGGTCAGGGAGTTCTTTTGGTCTCTCAGATAAAATACATTCCCAGTCAAGGTCGGGGAGTTCTTATTCCCAGTCAAGGTCGGGGAGTTCTTATTCCCATTCAAGGTCGGGGAGTTATTTTGGTCGCTTAATTGCAGTTTATTCAGTTATTTTTAAAAATTGAGATATAACTAACACATAACATTCTCCTTTTTTTAGGTGTATATCAGAGTGATATATGTATATATTGTGAAATGATCACCACTTACTTCTGGGTAACAGATCTTCCAGAGTTACATGTTTCCTTGAGATAAGAAATTTAAGATCTTTTGATATAGAACCATTCAAATATACAATACAATGTACATTATACAATCAAATATGATTAACTATAGTCATCATTAACTATAGTTCTTATGAAACGAGTTTTATCCATTTTCACAACTTACATTCTGTCTTCAAGTCACATATGTTCGTTAAGGGAAGAAGAAGGTCCTTGTTTCTCTTTTCATTGAGAATAGTTTGACCTGTGGTCAAAGCTTTTTGCCATCAATGACAATAACTATTTGATACATAATATGGTCCTTGACAAGTGGTTAAGGGTCTGTTCAGCTGATACTGGCAGGGGTGAGTCTCTGTCAGACCACGAAGCTGCTGAGCAGGGAGTCCAGGGGGTAATGAAATCTCAGGAAGGAAATCATGCTGATTGTGAAAGAGGATTTTCAGCTGGAAATCCCAAGGTCTCTTACTGTGAAAAAGAGAACCACTGAGAACCATTGCTGGAGAGGCTGTGAGTTTGAGCAAGGAAGCAGAAGGATCCTGCACTCTCTGGTAAAGTTTTTTCTAGACTATTAATCAATCATTGGTATGTTTTCACAGTTGGAAATTATGAAGTGAGCAAAGTAAGAGTATGTTCACTGATTCCATAAGCATTAATTTAATAGTGTCTCCTTTGGTCAAGAATTTCCTATGGTGTGGGATGTAAGGGGATAAGACAAAGATTCAGATGCTGAAATGCTGGTTAAGCCTACAGGAAACTCACACTTGGGACACAGATTCAAACTGGTAAATTGTCAGTATCCCATTATAGAAGATGTACTTGTTTATCCATGTATTTTTCCATGTTACTCTGCTTTGAGTACCTGTTGCATGCCAGGCTTTGGCATTGAGAGCCCAGTACTTTTAGTCTAGGAATATGCCCAGAATGAGTAGTCTGGGAGACAATAGTATAGGTTGCTGAGTAGGCCCTTAGACCCTGAAAGAGAGGCATGATAATATGATTGCCTATGCTGACAAAGGAATGATTGTGTTTCCAAAGGTTAGTGGGAATAAGAATATCTTAGACAAGAATGCTCCTGGGGGGTGGGGGACAAGATGGGGGGGAACTAGGAGGAGGCGCTGTTTCAACCGGTACCCTAAAGTGAGCTGATTACCTACCAAGGAAGTCCAATCACCCATGAAATCAGCCTGAGATCAGAAATATGCACGTCTGGATCTCTATGGGGGCAGAAGATGCCAGTGGGCAGGTAAAGCAGAGTGGGAACGTCGGACTTGTATCTGAAGATAAACAAAAGGAGGAGGGAGCCACCAGAAGCGACCCATTGGAAAGTAATACTACAATACGAGAGTCCCCTGTGTCTGGGGGCCGGCATTAACTTGAAGTTTGGTAGAAAGCACTCAAAAAGAGCAAAGGATCATGGGGTGAAATTGTGGGAATTGAGATGGTAAAGGACAGGGGCTTAAGTCCCCTGACTAAGGACAACCATCCCTGACGCTGAGACAGAGAGAGTGCTGTGGAGAAACCAGGTCTTGATCCCTGAGCCGTGAGCGAGAGGACCTAAGGGCGGGTGGGGTGTGGGAGGGGCTGGGACCCTCGCCAGCTGGCAGAAACAGCCTTTTTGCAGTCCCCACACTTGCACCACACTGTGCTGAGACTGAGACGCGCCCCACACCCTCCCCTGAGAGAGGTGCACGGAAGCGCCAGTCTGGAGCTCTTGGACGCAGAAAGTCTGAGCGCTCCCAGCCCTGGCCAGTGGGAAAATTGCATTGTGAGGTTGCTGCTTGGAACCTCTCTGGCGGTCTGGAGCTGCCCAGACAGCCGCTGCTGTTGCAGTTTGGGGTACAAGCAGAAGTTCCTGTGTTCCCCGGGGACCACGACTGGAAACGTGCTCTGCAGCACCCAGAAGGGAACAGACTGAGGCTTCTCTCTGAGAGGGAGGTCTGGGTGCAGTTTGCTTTCCTCTAAACCTCCAAATACCATCAAGAGCCTCCAAGGGGAGAGAAAAAAAAAATTAACAAAGGTAAAAACCTCCAGAGAACAAAGGCCTGAAAAACCGGATTCCACAGGGCCCACCCCCTTGAGGGGGGTGGGAGGACTTAACTCAGGAAACACTGCCTGAAAACCCACACAGCAGGCTCCTACCCCAGAAAGCCAACAGGGAAAACAAAAACAAAAACAAAAACAAAAAAACGACAAGAGAACAGCCACTACTACTTCATAGATACAACTTTTAATTTTTAATTTGTTCCCACTATTCTGGTTCATTTTTTAATTTTTTATATAGATTAGTAATTTATCATCACAGTGAGATGTCCACTACATCAAATTCCATTATAACATTTTAACCTGAACTTTTTCATACATATACCCATGTTTTTCTTTGGTTTTCTATTTTTTTAATTTTTTAAAATTTTATTTAAGTTCATTCTTTTCTTTATTTTTATTTGTTAATATTCATATAGAGTTAAACTTCAAGGTAATCCCTGTTCCCCAATCAATGCTACCCCTAGAGGTAAACCATTTTTTAATTCTCCATTATCTTAGGAAAGTTGAGTCCTTTAACAAGGATATCAAGATACATCCAGGAAGAATCAAAATAAACTTCCTCGCCTACACTGAGAATTTATAACCACTCTCCCATCTTTTTATTCCAGCAGTGTTTCTGTGTATTTGTGGTTGTCCTGGTAGTATATAAATCTTATACTTGGGGTTCTCTTTGACCAGGTTCTTTTTTTGTTTGTTCGTTAGTTTTGCTTCTACATATATATGTATATATATTTTTCTTCTCTTGTCATATATTTTATCAGTCTTTTTGTTTGTCTGTTTTTGCTTGTATACTACATAAACCTTACCTTGGGGCCCATTTGGGCTGAGCCTTCTCTTTCATCTTTCTTCCTTTTTCCTGTCTCTCTCTCTCTCTCTTTTTTCTTCTTTCACTCTTTCTTTTTTATTTCATTTGGGTGGAGACTCTTGATTGCTCAAAAGCATTCCAGGGTGCACCTTCATTGCACCATGGTCCGTACATCCAGCTACATCCATTTAGCCATCTTTCACGAAAATGACTAGGAGGAGGAATGCACAGGAGAAGAAAAATTCAGAGAATGGGCCTTCTGCAACAGAGCTAAGGGCTGCCGACATAGACATTATGTCAGAAAGGGAATTCAGGCTAACAATTATCCAGGCAATAGCTAGGTTGGAGAAAGCCATGGACGACCGAACGGAATTGGTTAGGCAGAACTGAAAGCCACCAGGGATGATGTTTACAGTGCTCTAAATGAGTTCCAATCTAATATAAATTATCTGAAAGCTAGGGTCATAACTGAGACATAAAATAGATTTAGTGATCTAGAGGACAAACAGATAGAGAGAAAGGATCAGGAGGAAGCCTGGAAAAAATACCTTAGAAGCCACAAAAACAGAATTAGGGAAATAAATGATGCCAGGAAACGTTCCAACATCATAATTATTGGAAACTCTGAAGGGGAGGAGAAAGAAATAATCTAGAAGATATACTGGAACAAGTTATCAATGAAAATTTTCTGAATCTCACATATGGAACCAGTGTTCATGTACTAGAGGCAGAATGCCACCCCCCAACATTTTAGATTCTCGAAACACCTCGAGACACCTTATAGTAAGAATGAGGAATTATAATTCTAGAGAAACTCTCTTGAAGGCAGCTAGGACAAAGAAGCTCGTTACATAAATAGGAGAGCCCATCAGAATAATGTCAGACGTGTCCACAGCAACCTGGCAAGCCAAAAAGGGCTGGCAAGATATATTAAGGGCACTAAATGAGAAGAACATGCAGCCAAGAATACTTTGTCCAGCATGACTGACATTCAAAATGGATGGAGAGATAATAAGATTCCAAGACCAGCTAGGCTTAAAAGAATAGGCGGCCACCCAGCCACACTACAGGAAATATTAAGGGGGGGGTCTATAAAAGCGGAAAAATCCTATTAATATCATTGAACAGAAATATAGAGACAATATAAAGAAAGAAAGACTTCAAAGGTAACACAATGTCAATAAAAACGTATCTATTGATAATCACTCTCAATGTGAATGGCCTAAATGCATCTATAAAAACACATAGGGTTGCAGATTAGATAAAACTACAGGACCCATCCACAAGTTGTCTACAAGAGACCCATTTTGAACCTAAGGATACACCCAGATTGAAAGTGAAGGGATGGAGAAGCATCTTTCATGCCAATGAGCCTCAAAAGAAGGACAGGGTAGCAATTCTCATATCAGATAAATTAGATTTTAAACTAAAGACTATTTAGTCAGAGATACAGAAGGACACTACATCATCCTTAAAGGGAATATCCACCAAGATGATCTAACATGTAAATATCTATGCCCCCCATATGGGAACAGCCAATTACATAAGAAAACTATTAATCAAAATAAAGAGTCATATTTATATGAATACATTGAGAAGAGGAGATCGTGACAGGCCACTCTCAGTAATATACAGATCATCCAAGCAAAAAATCACTAAAGAAACAAGAGTATTGAATGAAACATTGAACCAGATGGACCTCATAGATATATACAGAAAATTTCACCCTAAAACAACAGAATACTAATTCTTCTCAAATGCACATGGAACATTTTCCAGAATAGACCATATACTGGGTCACAAATCAAGACTCAAACCGATACCAAAAGACTGAGATTATTTCATGCATATTCTCAGAACACAATGATTTGAAACTAGAGCTCAACCACAAGGAAAAGTTTGGAAGGAACTCAAACACCTAGAAGCTAAAGACTACCTTGCTTAAGAATGCTTGTATCAACCAGGAGATCAAAGAAGAACTTAAACAATTCATGTTAACCAATGGGAATGAAGACACTTTAGTACAAAACCTATGGGATACAGCAAAGGCGGTCCTAAGGGGGAAATACATACCCATCCAAGCCCCCCTAAAAAAAAATTGAAAAATCCAGAATACAACAACTGTCTATATACCTTAAAGAACTGGATAATCAACCACAAATTAAACCAACTGCACAGACAATAATGGAAATAATTAAGATTAGAGCAGAGATCCATGAGGTAGAAAACAGAGATACAGTAGAACGTACCAATGAAACTAGAATCTTGTTTTTTGAAAGAATCAATAAGATCGATAAACCATTGGCCACATTAATCCAAAAGAAAAGACAGAAAGCTCAAATTAATAAAATTTTGAATGAAAAGGGAGAGATCACTACTAACACCAAGGAAGTAGGAACAATCATCAGAAGCTATTACCAACAGTTATATGCCAATATGTTAAGCCACCTAGATGAAATGGATGCATTCCTGGAAAACTATAAACTCCCAATATTGAACAGGGAAGAAATTGACAACTTGAATAGACCGATATCTAATAACGAGATTGAAACAGTGATCAAAAACCTCCCAAAAAACAAGAACCCAGCACCTGATGGATTCCCTGGGGAATTCTGCCAAACTTTTAAAGAAGAAATAAGACCTATTCTTCAGAAGCTGTTTCAAAAATTGAAGCTGAAGGAAAACGTCCAGACTCTTTTTATGAAGCCAGCATTAACCTGATCCCCAAACAAGGCAAAGGCCACAACTAAAGAGGGAAGTTCAAACCAAATTCACTGATGAATATGGATGCCAACATTCTCAACAAGATCCTAGCAAACAGGAATCAACAGCACATTCAAAAGATCATCCACCATGACCAGGTGCGATTCCTTAGCTAAGGCTTAGTAATTAAGCTTAAGTATTTAAGTACTTAAGTAATTAAGCTTAAGTAATTAAGTAACTAAGGCTTAGCTTAGCTTAGTACTTGCTAAGGTGATTCATCCCTGGGTTACAAGGACTGTTCAACAATCGCAAATCAATGTGAGAGAACAAATCAATAAGAGAAGAGAGAGGAGCCACATGGTCCTCTCAATTGATGCAGAAAAAGAATTTGGCAAAATCCAGCATCCATTCCTGATTAAAATGCTTCAAAGTATAGGGATAGAGGGAACATTTCTGAACTTCATAAAATCTATCTATTAAAGACCCACAGCAAACATCTTCCTCAATGGGAAGAAGCTCACATCCTTCCCATTGAGATCAGGAACACAACAAGCATGCCCACTGTCACTACTCTTGTTCAACATAGTATAAGAAGTCCTAGCAACACCAATCAGACAAGAAAGAGAAATAAAAAGTATCCAAATTGGCAATGAAGAAGTCAAACTCTCTCTCTCTTCGCAAATGAAATGATACTTTATTTGGAAAATCCAAAAGACTCCACCCCAAAACTACTAGAATTCATAAAGCAATTCAGTAACATGGCAGGATACAAATTCAATGTACAGAAATCAGTGGCTTTCTTATACACTAACAATGAAAATATAGAAAGGGAAATTAGAAAATCGATTCCATTTACCAAAGCACCAAGAACCATAAGATACCTTGGAATAAACATTACCAAAGAGGTAAATGATCTGCACTCGAGGAACCACAGAACACTCATGAAAGAAATTGAAGGAGACACAAAAAGATGGAAGATCATTCCATGCTCTTGGATCAGAAGAATAAACATTGTTAAAATGTCTATACTTACTAGATCAATCTATACTTTTAATGCCATTCTGATCAAAATTCCACAAGTATTATTCAAAGAGCTGAAGCATATAATCCTAAAATTTTTATGGGATCAGAAGAGAACCCGAATTGCTAAGGAAATGTTGAAAAACAAAATAACGCTGGTGGAATCATGATACCGGATTTCAAGCTTTGCTACAGTGCAGTGATCACCAAGACAGCATGGTACTGGCATAAAAACAGACACATCGACCAGTGGAACTGAGTAGAGAGCCTAGATATGGACCCTCAACTCTATGGTCAAATAATCTTCAACAAAGCAGGAAAAAATATACAGTGGAAAAAAGACAGTCTCTTCAATAAATGGTGCTGGGAAAATTGGACAGCTATATGTAGAAGAATGAAACTTGACCATTCTCTTACACCATACACAAAGATTAACTCAAAATGGATAAAGGACCTCAAGGTGAGACAGGAATCCATCAGAATCCTAGAGGAGAACATAGGCAGTTTCTTCTTCGATATTAGCCACAGCAACTTCTTTCAAGATATATCTCCAATGGCACAGGAAACAAAAGCGAAAATGAACTTTTGGGACTTCATCAAGATCAGAAGCTTCTACACAGCAAAGGAGACAGTCAGCAACAACAACAAAAAAGAGGCAACCCACGGAATAGGAGAAGATATTTGCAAATGAAAGTACAGACAAAAGGTTGATATCCAGGATCTATAAAGAACTTCTCAAACTCAACACACGCAAAATAGATAATCATATCAAAAAATGGGCAGAAGATATGAACAGACACTCCTCCTATGAAGACATACAAATGGCTATCAGACACATGAAAAAATGTTCATCATCACTACCCATCAGGGAGATTCAAATTAAAACCACATTGAGATACCACCTCACGCCCGTTAGAATGGCCAAAATTAGCAAGAGAGGAAACAACGTGTGTTGGAGAGGATGTGAAGAAAGTGGAACCCTCTTACACTGTTGGTGGGAATGCAAGTTGGTGCAGCCATTTTGGAAAACAGTGTGGAGATTCCTCAAGAAATTAAAAATAGAGCTTCCTTAAGACCCTGCAATTGCACTACTGGCTATTTGCCCCAAAGATACAGATGTGGTGAAAAGAAGGGCTATCTGTTCCCCAATTATTATAGCAGCAATGGCCACAGTCACCAAACTGTGGAGAGAACCAAGATGCCCTTCAACGGACGAATGGATAAGGAAGATGTGGTCCATATACACTATGGAGCATTATGCCTCCATCAGAAAGGATGAATACCCAACTCTTGTAGCAACATGGATGGAACTGGAAGAGATTATGCTGAGTGAAATAAGTCAAGCAAAGAGAGTCAATTATCATATGGTTTCACTTATTTGTGGAGCATAACAAGTAACATGGAGGACCTGGGGAGATGGAGAGGAGAAGGGAGTTGAGGGAAATTGGAAAGGGATATGAACCATGAGAGACTATGGACTGAAAAAACAACCTGAGGGTTTTGAAGGGCCGGGGGTTGGGAGGTTAGTAGACCCAGCTGGTATATTTTAGGGAGGGCACGTATTGCATGGAGCACTGATTGTGGTGCAAAAACAATGAATACTGTTACGCTGAAAAGAAATATAAATAAATAAATAAATAAAAGAAATGGATCCATAGATACATAAAACCATCCGGTTATGGCTGGAGGGGTAGAGGATGGCAGGGATATGCAAATATGGGTGAAGGTGAATAGGAGGTACAGCCTTCCATGTACAGAATACAGAATATAGTTAATGGCATAGAAATAGCTTCTTATGTGGTAGAATATAGCTACACTTCTGGTAGGATTAGCATAAATTTGCAAGGTGTCCAATAAGTATGTTGTACATGTTAAACTAATGTAACATCATCTACCAGATATAATTCAATTAAAAATTAGGTATAAATATGTTCTTCTCACCCTTCTTAAAGACATCTAATTTAAGCTTGCTGCTTGTTGAATCTCTGAATATAGACAATAATGGGAGACTATAACAAAACCCATTCCACTGAACAGATAAATGTTATTGAGGCTTGAATCTATGTTGGAATACTCAGTGGTCAAAGTTCTGCAGGAACTTCAAAAAATTAAATAAATGATATTGGGGTTTCCAAAAATATAGTTTATTTCATGTGACATATTTGGTCACATAGCTGAATCATAAAAGTATTTTATTAGAGCATCCCTACACTATGCCAAAATCATTTTGATTGCAACCATTAATATGAAATCACAAACTAACAAAAACAGCTGTATGAATTTAAGAATTCTTTAGATTATTGAAAAAAGGAGAATTAAATGTGCATTAGAAAAAGTAAATATAGAATGAGTTGGAGCATTGATGGAAAAAAAATGTGCCATTTCCATGTTCTGGGTAATTTCTGCCCTGTGACTTAAATATCTTTATGCAGTAGGAAAATTCTGTTTTCAGTTCCCCCCAGAAACAGTTCATAGTATGCCATCAATTATTATACTGTATAACCCTGATTTATTCACTTCTGTTATGAAAGCTTCCACTGTCATTCAAGCGAAGCTGCTAAGGAGAAATCATGGAGACAGGAAACGAGATATTGAGTATAGACTTTATTCCCTTGGGCCTTTTTCCTGGAATGAGACATGCAGGCCTCCGTGTTTCTATTGTCCTCCTCATCTACACCATGGCTATCACAGGAAACATCACTTTGATCCTCTTCATCTGGGCAGATCCACACATCCACACCTCCACGTATTTCCTGCTTAGCCAACTCTCTCATTGACCTGGCTTTCATCTCTAGCATAGTGCCAAAAATGCTGGTTAACTTTTTCTCAGGGAAAGGAAGATTTCCTGATTGGCTGTGGGACCCAGATCTTCCTCACTTTGGCTCTGGGGATTGCTGAGTGCTTACTGTTGATCCTCATGGCTTATGATCAGTATGTGGCTATCTGCAATCCTCTTAAGTACCCAATAATTATCAGCCACCAGGTGTCCCAGGAAATGGTGATTGGATCCTAGGTAGGAGGGACTCTGACATCCTTGACTCACATAGCCTATGCCATGCACTTTCCCCTCTGTGGCCCCCGGGAACTCCACTACTTCTTCTGTGAGGTAAAGGCCATCTTGAAGCTATCTTGTGAGGATATCTCAGACTAGGAGAAAGGAATAGTAGTGACCAACATTGTTGTGATTCTTCTCCCCATGAGCTTCAACCTGACCTCCTACACCCTCATCTTCCTGCAGGTCTTGAGAATAAATTCCCGTGAGGGAAAGAGCAAGGCCCTGGCTACCTGACTGTAGTCATCTTTTATTATGGCCCAGCCATGCTAATATACATGAGGCCTGGATCTTCCAACACCTCCATCCTGAATCAGGCTCTCTTTATGTTTGACAACATCCTTACTCTCATGCTGAACCATGTCATCTACAGTCTAAGGAACAGGGAGGTTGTGGCCTCAAAGAAGAAGGTACTGAGGAAGTGCCCCATTCAAAATAGGCTTCCTTGTTTCAGTGACTAGACAGAAAATTTAAACTTCAAATATCCCTGGGAGGCAGCAGGGTCTGAGGAAACAGTGGGGACTCTCTGTGTCACCATTTCCTCTCCTCTTATTCTTTTCTCCTGATATCAGTTTTATATAACAAAACCAATGATTTCTCAGAGAAGAGGGGAAAACAACAACTATACCATTTTTTTAAAAAAATATTAATTTTTTATTTCATTTATTTTCAGCGTAACAGAATTCATAGTTTTACACAACACCCAGTGCTCCATGCAATGCGTGCCCTCCATAATACCCACCACCTAGCTCCCCAAACTCCCACCCCGCCCCTTCAAAACCCTCAGGTTGTTTTTCAGAGTCCATAGTCTCTCATGGTTCATCTCCCCCCCAATTTCCCTCAACTCCCTTCTCTCCATCTCCCCATGTCCTCCATGTTATTTGTTATGCTCCGCAAATAAGTGAAACTATATGATAATTGACTCTCTCTGCTTGACTTATTTCACTCAGCATAATCTCTTCCAATCCCGTGCATGTTGCTACAAAAGTTGGGTATTCATCCTTTCTGATGGAGGCATAATACTCCATAGTGTATATGGACCACATCTTCCTTATTCATTCATCCGTGGAAGGGCATCTTGGTTCGTTCCACAGTTTGGCGACCGTGGCCATGGCTGCTATAAACATTGGGGTACAGATGGCCCTTCTTTTCACCACATCTGTATCTTTGGGGAAAATACCCAGTAGCACAATTGCAGGGTCATAGGGAAACTCTATTTTTAACTTCTTGAGGAACCTCCACACTGTTCTCTAGAGTGGCTGCACCAACTTGCATTCCACCAACAGTGTAAGAGGGTTCTCCTTTCTCCACATCCTCTCCAAACACGTTGTTTCCTCTCTTGCTAATTTTGGCCATTCTAACGGGCGTGAGGTGATATCTCAATGCGGTTTTAATTTGAATCTCCCTGATGGCTAGTGATGATGAACATTTTTTCATGTGTCTGATAGCCATCTGTATGTCTTCATTGGAGAAGTGTCTATTCATATCTTCTGCCCATTTTTTGATATGATTATCTGTTTTGTGCGTGTTGAGTTTGAGATGTTCTTTATAGATCCTGCATATCAACCCTTTGTCTGTACTGTCATTTGCAAATATCTTCTCCCGTTCTGTGGATTGCCTCTTTGTTTTGTTGACTGTTTCCTTTGCTGTGCATAAGGGTTTGATCTTGATGAAGTCCCAAAAGTTCATTTTTGCTTTTGTTTCCTTTGCTATTGGAGACATATCTGAAAGAAGTTGCTGTGGCTGATATCAAAGAGGTTACTGCGTATGTTCTCCTCTAGGCTTCTGATGGATTCCTGTATCAAATTGAGGTCCTTTATCCATTTCGAGTTTATCTTTGTGTACGGTGTAAGAGAATGGTCGAGTTTCATTCTTCTACATATAGCTGTCCAATTTTCCCAGCATCATTTATTGAAGAGACTTTTTTTTTCCACTGTATATTTTTTCCTGCTTTGTCGAAGATTATTTGACCATAGAGTTGAGGGTCCATATCTGGGCACTCTCCTCTGATCCATTGGTCTACGTGACTGTTTTTATGCCATTACCATGGTGCCTTGGTGATCACAGCTTTGTAGTATAGCTTGAAATCAGGTAACGAGATGCTACCAGTTTTTTTGTTTGTTTGTTTTTCAACATTTCCTTAGCAATTCGGGGTCTCTTCTGATTCCATATAAACCTTAGGATTATTTGCTCCAGCTTTTTGAAAAATACCGGTGGAATTTTGATTGTAATGGCATTAAAAGTATAGATTGCTCCAGGAAGTATAGACATTTTAACAATGTTTATTCTTCCGATCCTGTGTCACCATTTCCTCTCCTCTTATTCTTTTCTCCTGATATCAGTTTTATGTAACAAAACCAATGAATTCTCAGAGAAGAGGGGAAAACAACTATACCATTTTTTTAAAAAAATATTAATTTTATTTATTTCAGTATTTGCTTTTATTTTTTCTTTATTTCTTTATAAACATATAATGTATTATTAGCCCCAGGGGTAATCACCTGTGAATCGCCAGGTTTACACACTTCACAGCACTCACCATAGCACATACCCTCCCCAATGTCAATAACCCTACCACCCTCTCCCTATCCCCCTCCCCCCCGCCACCCTCAGTTTGTTTTGTGACATTGAGTCTCTTTTGGTTTGTCTCCCACCCGATCTCATCTTATTCCATTTATTCTTTTCCTACCCCTCAAACCCCACACATTGCATCTCCACTTCCTCATATCAAGGAGATCATATGATAGTTGTCTTTCTCCGATTGACTTATATCGATCACCATAATACCCTCTAGTTCCATCCATGTCATCAAAAATGACAAGATTTCATTTCTTTTGATGGCTGCATAGTATTCCATTGTGTGTGTGTGTATGTGTGTGTGTGTGTGTGTGTGTATAGAAGGATATATATATGGAGATATATACATGTATATGTGTATATATATGTATATATATATACATATATATATATATCACATATTCTTTATCCATTCATCAGTTGATGGAAATCTAGGTTCTTTCCATAGTTTGGCTATTGTGGAAATTGCTACTATAAACATTTGGGTACACGTGCCCTTTGGATCACTATGTTTATATCCTTAGGGTAAATACCCAGTAGTGCATTTGCTGGGTCGTAAGATAGCTCTATTTTCAAATTTTGAGGAACCTACATGCTGTTTTCCAGAGTGGTTGCACCAGATTGCATTCCCACCAAAACTGTAGGAAGGTTCCCCTTTTTCTGCATCCTCGACAGCATCTTTAATTTCCCGACTTGTTAATTTTAGCCATTCTGTGTGTTATGAGGTGGTATCTCATTGGGGTTTTTATTTGTATTTCCCTGATGCCAAGTGATGTGGAGCACTTTTTCATGTGTTTGTTGGCTATATGGATGTCTTCTTTGCAGAAATGTCTGTTCATGTCCTCTGCCCATTTCTTGATTGGATTATTTGTTCTTTGGGTGTTGATTTTCTAAGCTCTTTATAGATTTTGGACACTAGCCCTTTATCTGATATGTCATTTGCAAATATCTTCTCCCATTCTGTCAGTTGTCTTTTGGTTTTGTTAACTGTTTCCTTTGCTGTGCAAAAGCTTTTGATCTTGATGAAGTCCCAATAGTTCATTTTTGCCCTTGCTTCCCTTGCCTTTGGCAATGTTCCTAGGATGAAGTTGATGTGGCTGAGGTTGAAGAGTTTGCTGTCTGTGTTCTCCTCAAGGATTTAGATGGATTCCTTTCTCACATTGAGGTCCTTCATCCATTTTGAGTCTATTTTCGTGTGTGGTGTAAGGAAATGGTCCAGTTTTATTTTTCTGCATGTGGCTGTCCAATTTTCCCAACACCATTTATTGAAGAGGCTGTCTTTTTTCCATTGGACATTCTTTCATGCCTTGTCGAAGATTAGTTGACCATAGAGTTGAGGGTCTATTTCTGGGTTCTCTATTCTGTTCCATTGGTCTATGTGTCTGTTTTTGTGCCAGTACCATACTGTATTGATGATGACAGTTTTGTAGTAGAGCTTGAAGTCCGGAATTGTGATGCCACCGACTTTGGCTTTCTTTTTCAATATTCCTTTGGCTATTTGCGGTCTTTTCTGTTTCCATATAAATTTTAGGATTATTTGTTCCATTTCTTTGAAAAAAAAATGGATGGGATTTTGATAGGGATTGCATTAAATGTGTAGATTGCTTTATGTAGCATAGATATTTTCACAATATTTGTTCTTCTAGTCCAGGAGCATGGAACATTATTCCATTTCTTTCTGTCTTCCTTAATTTCTTTCATGAGTACCTTATACTTTTCTGAGTATAGATTCTTTGACTCTTTGATTAGGTTTATTCCTAGGTATCTTATGGTTTTGGGTGCAATTGTAAATGGGATTGACTCCTTAATTTCTCTTTCTTCTGTCTTGTTGGTGTAAAGAAATGCAACTGATTTCTGTGCATTAATTTTATATCCTGACACTTTACTCAATTCCTCTACAAGCTCTAGCAGAGTTGGAGTGGAGTCTTTTGGGTTTTCCACCTAGAGTATCATATCATCTGCAAAGAGTGATAGTCTGACTTCTATGCTGATTTGGATGCCTTTAATTTCTTTTTGTTTTCTCATTGCTGAGGCTAAGACTTCTAGTACTATGTTGAATAGCAGTGGTGATAATGGACATCCCTGCCATGTTCATGAACTTAGCAGAAAACCTCTCTACTACTTTTAGGCTCTGTCTTTGCTTAGAGGACCCCTTTCAATATTTCCTGTAGTTCTGGTTTGGTATTTGCAAATTCTTTCAGTTTTTGTTTGTCCTGGAACTTTTTATCCCTCCTTCTATTTTTAGTGATAGCCTAGCTGAATACAGTGTTCTTGGCTGCATGTTTTTCTCGTTTAGTGCTCTGAATATATTATGCCAGTATTTTCTGGCCTGCCAGATCTCTGTGGATAAGTCCACTGCCAATCTAATATTTTTACCATTGTATGTTACAGACTTCTTGGCTCGGTCTGCTTTCAGGATTTCTCTTTGTCCCTAAGATTTGTAAATTTTACTATTAGATGAAGGGGTGTGGACATTCTTATTGATTTTGAGGGGGGTTCTCTGCACCTCCTGGATTTCGATGCTTGTTCCTTTTGCCATATTAGGGAAATTCTCTACCATAATTCTCTCCAATATAACTTCTGCTCCCCTCTCTCATTCTTCTTCTGGAATCCCAATTATTCCAATGTTGTTTCATCTTATGGTATCACTTATCTCTCAAATTCTCCCCTTGTGGTCCAGTAGTTGTTTTTCTCTCTTTTTCTAACCTTCTTTATTCTCTGTCATTTGATCTTCTCTATCACTAATTCTTTATTCTGCCTCATTGATCCTATCAGTAAGAGCCTCCATTTTTTATTGCACCTCGTTAGTAGCTTTTTAAATATCAACTTGGTTAGATTTTAGTTCTTTGATTTCTCCAGAAAGGGCTTTTATTTCTCTGGACAGGGTTTATCTAATATTTTCCATACCTTTTTCGAGCCTGTCTAGACCCTTGAGAATAGTCATTCTGAACTCTATATCTGACATATTACCAATGTCCATATTGATTAGGCCCCTAGCCTTCGGTACTGCCTCTTGCTTTTGTGTGCGTGTGTGTGTGTGTGGTGAGTATTTCCACCTTGTCTTTTGTCCATATAAGAATATATGAAGGAGCAAATAAAATACTAAAAGGGTGGCAAAGACCCCAGTAAAGTGTGCTTTAACCAAATCAGAAGAGACTCCAAAACGTGAGGGGAGGGATAAAGGGGGTAAAAAGAAGTTCAGAAAATCAATTTAAAAAAGAAAACACATGCAGAAAAAATATGAAAAAGGAATATATATATATATATATATATATATATATATATATCCTAGACTGGTGACTAGAACAGGGTCACCCACTTAATTTTAATTTTGGGAGTATTTTGGTTTCTTAGAAGAAATTACCTCCCAAATTTTAAAGAATGAAAAACATTTATCAGGGTAAACACAATGAAGGGATGGAATATGCCTATAAAGATGAAAAATATATATTTTTTTTAATTTCTAAAAAAGGAATTGATAAGGTGAGTTGGTTGGGAGAATAAAGAAAAAGAAAGTGGAGAGAATTTGCTCAGGCTGGAGACTAGAACAAGCCTGGTGCTAGATTTAGGGTGTATTTTGATCTATAAGAAGTTAAAACCCAAATATTTTTAGAAGAACAAACCCTATGTGTATACCAAAAATAAAGTTAGATACAATGAAGGATAAAATATGACTATAATAATGAAGGTTCAAAAAAATTTTTTTTAAATGAAAGGTATTGTTAAGATAAACTAGTTAAAATGTTAAGAGGAAATGGTAAAAGTCTAAAAAACATTTAGCAGAAGAAAAAATACAATCAAAAAATTAATTAACTTTGCAAGACTAAAGATTCATGGGGAGAAAGCCATGAATTCCATGCATTGCTTACTCCTCCTCTGGAATTCTGCTGTTCTTCTTGGTAAGTGAACTTGGTCTTGGCTGGATTTCTTGTTAATCTTCTGGGGAGAGGGTCCTGTTGTAGTGATTCTCAAAAGTCTTTTCCCCAGGAGGATTTGCACCCCCCTTACTGGGGGCCAGGCTATGTAACCTGCTCAGGTTCCCTTTTGGGAGCTTTTGTTCCCTGAATGTTCCCTGATTGCTTTCTGTAGAGTTCCAGAGGACAGGAATGATAATGACAGCCTCCCAATTTCTGGCCTGAAGGGGCTGAGAGCTCGGGGCCCCACTCCTCAGTGCACCGTCAGAAAAAAGCACTCAATAGCTCCTGTCTCCCTGGCCTCCAGCTGTGCTCCCAGCTCACCCAGCTTGTGACCAAGCATCTCTGTCTCTTTCACACAGCTCCACCAAACCCTGAAAATCCCTGAGCTCTTTGAGGGGGGTCTCCCCGGGTCTTGTGGAGACTCCACTAACAGAGCATGTACCTGTGTCAGAGACTATGGTTCAAGGTAACCCCAAGTTGAGAACTCACTCCTCAGCTCTGTCTCTGTAGCCAGCTTCCCTGTTCTAATACCTGTGAGTTCTGTGAAACTCAAACATCCCTGATCCTTCTGTGACCCCACGGGACCTGAGGCGTTCTGTGACCCTGTGGGACCTGGGACCACACTGTCCCCGCATGGGTTTCACCCTGGCTTAGCCTCTGGAACGATGTCCCTCAGTGGAGCAGACTTTTAAAAGTCCTGATTTTGAAAAAAAAAAAAAAAAAGTTCTAATTTTGTGCTCCCCCTGCGGTCTATCTTCCCATAGCTTTGGATTCACTTATTTGCCTGTCCTACCTTTCAAAATGTGGTCGATTTTCTGTTTCTAGAATTGTTGCTCTTCTTCTCTTCGATCTCCTTTTGGATTTGTAGGTGTTCAGAATGGTTTGGTAAGCTACCTAGCTGATCTCCTGCTACCTGATGTTGTCTCAGCATGCTACTTCTCTGCCATTTTGACTCCACCCTCACAACTATACCATTTTTAAGAGGTCTAAATCACTACCAATAATTGCATTAAATTAAATATCTACCAATAATTGCATACAAATGTTCCAGCTCTGGCCCTTTCCTTCATTATGATTTATCCACTATCCTACCAGTGTGATTTGTCTGTATGCATACACACCTCGTCAGGGGTTCATAATTTATCAGTGGCTTCCCAAAGCCTATGGTGTAAATTACAGATTCTCCAGTATGATACCAAGGCTTTTCATGATGTGTCTTAATGGGTCTAACCACAAATTCCACCATCTCCTTGAGATCCAGCAGAGCCCAGCTCTTTGATAGGGGGCAGAAGGACTCAACTCTAGCAAGACTGTGGAAAAACCATGAGGCAACCCACGGAATGGGAGAAGATATTTGCAAATGACAGTACAGACAAAATGTTGATATCCAGGATCTATAAAGAACTTCTCAAACTCAACACACGCAAAACAGATAATCATATCAAAAAATGGGCAGAAGATATGAACAGTCACTTCTCCAATGAAGACATACAAATGGCTATCAGACACATGAAAAAATATTCATCATCACTAGCCATCAGGGAGATTCAAATTAAAACCACATTGAGATACCACCTCACACCATTTAGAATGGCCAAAATCAGCAAGAAAGGAAACAACGTGTGTTGGAGAGGATGTGGAGAAAGGGGAACCCTCTTACACTGTTGGTGGGAATGCAAGTTGGTTCAGCCACTCTGGAGAACAGTGTGGACATTCCTCAAGAAGTTAAAAATAGAGCTTCCCTCTGACCCTGCAATTGCGCTCCTGGGTATTTATTCCAAAGATATAGATGTGGTGAAAAGAAGGGCTATCTGTACCCCAATGTTTATAGCAGCAATGACCACGGTCGCCAAACTGGAAAGCAACAAGATGCCCTTCAACAGACGAATGGATAAGGAAGATGTGGTCCATATACACTGTGAAGCATTATGCCTCCCTCAGAGAGGATGATTACCCAACTTTTGTAGCAACATGGATGAGCCTGGAAGAGATTATGCTGGGTTAAATTAGTCAAGCAGAGAGAGTGGTTATCATATGGTTTCACTCATTTGCAGAGCATAACAAATAACACAGAGGACATGGGGAGATGGAGAGGAGAAGGGAGTTGAGGGAAATTGGGGGTAGATGAACCATGAGAGACTATGGACTCTGAAAAATATCCTGAGGGTTTTGAAGGGGCGAGGGGGTGGGGGTGGGAGGTTGGGGGAGCCAGGTGGTGGGTATTATGGAGGGCATGCATTGCATGGAGCACTGGGTGTGGTGTAAAACTATGAATTCTGTTAGGCTGAAAAGAAATGAAAAAAAAAAAAAAAAAAAACCACCAAAAACCATGTGCCAGGCCACTCCCTCAGAAAGCCAACCAAAAAAAAAAAGGACAACCACAATACTTCATAGATACAACTTTTATTTTTAACTCATTCACACTATTTTTGTTCTTTTAATTTTTTAAATATTTTAATATTTTTATAATTTTAACCTATTTACCATCATGTGATGGTCAGTACAACAAATTCCACAATAATGTTTTATCTTGAATTTTTTGATACATATACCTATGTTTTTCCTTTGCTTTAATATTTTTTTAATATTCATATAGAGATAAACTACAAGGTAATGCTATTTCCCCAGTCAAGACTACCCCTATATATAAATCAGTTTTAATCCCCCCTTATCCAGGGAAAGTTAAGTCCTTTAACAAAGATATCAAGATACACCCAGGAAGAATAAAAATAACCTTCAGCTGCACTAGGAATTTATAAACACCCTTCCATCTTTTTCTTCTGTCAATGTGTCTGTGTATTTGTTTTTGGTCTGGTATTTTATTAATCTTATATTTAGGTTCCATTTTGGCTGGGTCCTTTTTTTTCTTGTCATTTACTTTTTTTTTTTTAATTTTTATTTTTTTATTAACATATAATGTATTATTAGCCCCAGGGGTACAGGTCTGTGAATCGCCAGGTTATGCTAAGAAATTTTATTTTGATAAAGAAATGGTTGTAACTGTAACTTGAAAGAAGTAAGTATTGAGCAATATTTCATTATTTTCAAGTATTAATAGAATAAAAGGAAAAATCATAGTAAAAAAATAAACATTTTTAACCATGAAATATAAAGTTTTCCTTTGGTAAAAATTTACACTAATTTTTGAATAGGTACTACATAGTTCTATAGTTCTATTTTTTTTTCTTATTGTATTAATTTTATTTTTTATTTTTTTTTTAATTTCTTTTCAGTGTAACAGAGTTCATAGTTTTACACCACACCCAGTGCTCCATGCAATGCGTGCCCTCCACAATACCCACCACCTGGCTCCCCCAACCTCCCACCCCCTGCCCCTTCAAAACCCTCAGGTTGTTTTTCAGAGTCCATAGTCTCTCATGGTTCATCTCCCCCCCAATTTCCCTCAACTCCTTTCTCCTC